>JAXBDA010003767.1:0-32650 GCA_036023075.1 Gaultheria prostrata | reverse complement strand
AGAAAAATAATTAATTATTTAAAGAAAGAAACAAAAATAAATAAATAATAGAAAATAAAATAAGAAATTTATTCTTTTTAAATTATATATCGAAATGTAAAATCGGTCGAAATTACGGGTCGTTACAGTAATGCTGGTACTGCCATTCTCTAGAATGGAGAACCTCTCCCTAGCTTTAACCCTGGAAGGGGATTAAGGCAAGGGGACTCCTTATCTCCCTATCTCTTTGTTCTATGTATGGAAAGGCTGTCTAATATGATAACTGCTAAAGTGGATCAGGGCCTTTGGAAGGGCATTTCAGTGGCTAAAAAGTCTATTCTTTTAACCCATTTGTTTTTCGCTGATGATCTAATCTTGTTTGGTCAAGCTTCTGACACGAATTGTAGAAATATCCTTGAGGTTCTTGAAATTTTTTGTGTTATATCTGGTCAAAGCATGAATCTGCAAAAGTCTAAAATGTGTGTGTCTCCTAATCTTCCTATTAGTGAGGCTATAAATCTTAGCTCCACTTATGGGATTTCCCTCACTGACGATCTTGGTAAAATATTTAGGCATTCCTCTGCTTCATTCTCGTGTCAATAAGAACCACTTCAACCACATTATTGAGAAAATCCAAAGCAGGTTGGCTGGCTGGAAAATGAATACTCTTGCTATCACTGGTCGAGCCACTCTTATTCAATCTGTTACTTCGGCATCCCCTAGTTATACTATGCAAACTATAGAGCTTCCCATTTTTGTTTGCAACAGGATTGATAAACTTAATAGGGATTTTCTATGGGGAGACACTGTTGTCAAAAGAAAGATTCATTTATTGAACTGGCATAAGGTTTGCAAGAGCAAAGATAAAGGAGGTCTTGGGTTGAAAAAAGCTAAAGTTCAAAACATGGCCCTTCTCTCTAAACTTGGTTGGCACATGCATAATGGTAGTTCTAATTTGTGGACTTCTGTTCTCCATAGTAAATATCTTAAGAAGCACAACTTTTCTGAATGTCCTCCCATTAGTGCCTCTTCCCACACTTGGAGAGGTATCCTCCATACTAGACCTCTTTAGGAGAAAGGGATAAAATGGACCATGGGAGATGGTGAATCTATTAGTATTTTGAAGGATTGGTGGTGTGGGTCCGAACCTTTGTCTACTACTTACCCTGGACACCACACGAACTCAAGAGACGAAGTTAAACAACTCATTGAGCCTAATGGTGATTGGAACCTCACCTCCATTTCTCATATTGTTTCTAGCCAGACCATCGATGCTATTCGTAATATTAAAATTCCCAGGTACAGTTCTACTAAGGACTGCCCTCATTGGGTAGGATCCTCCAATGGTAAGTTTTCTGTTGCCTCTGCTTATAACTTTTTCAACAAGGAGGAGGATGATCTTTCTGGCTGGAGTTGGTTATGGAAACTAAAATTACCTCAAAAAATTAAAGGCTTCATCTGGTTATTGCGTCACGACAGACTCCTAACTAATCAGTTGAGAGCTCATATGGGGATGATACCAGAAAACTTTTGCCCTAGATGTGGTTCGCCCAATGAGGATAGAACACATCTTCTGCGTGATTGCGAGAAAGCCAAAGAAATCTGGCTTCTCTCTCTTGTAAGCCGTTGGAGAGTCAATAGTCTAGAATGCCAAACTCAAGAATGGCCTTGTTCTAACCTAAAAAAGAAGGGTAGGATTCATAGCAATGATATTTCTCAATCTTCCATATTTGCTATTACTTTATGGCAAATATGGAAGGATAGAAATAAAAAAAAGTTTTGATAATCTTGATGTGTATCCTCAACAAAGTTTGAAAAATATTGCCATTTCTCTTGAAATTTCTGAGGCATTCAAGTCTATTCTCCCCGATGGCCATAAAAATAGTGTTCTTATCTTGTGGTGTCCTCCTTGTGCAGCTGGGGTCAAGCTTAACACGGATGGCTGCTGGATGGAGAGCCGAAACCTAGCTGGATATGGAGGAATTTTTCGTGATCATAGAGGACAATGGCTGTTGGGTTACTACGGAAAGCAAGACTGCTCCTCTAGCTTGGAGGCTGAGATTTGGGGGATATACCGTGGCTTAACAATCATGCTCGAAAAGGGATACAACAACATCTGTATAGAATGCGACTCTTTGAATGTTGTTCAACTTATCAATGATGGTCCTAATGAAGAACACCCATAGACTAATTTGATCAAGGAGGCTAAAAATCTATTGACCCACACTTGCTCTTCGTTAAACCATGCTTTCAGAGAAGCTAATCAATGTGCTGATCATCTCGCGCACCTTGTAGCTGAACAAGTGGACCCTCTGGTGGTTTTAGAGGACTCCCCTCAATCTATTCACACTCTTGTGTTAGAAGACGCCCTGGGAGTAGGGCAGTTTGGAGACTAGCGTTTGCTAGTCTCTGTTGTATTTCGTTTTCTGCTTTTGCTCTTTTTTGAACTTCCGTTGTACCGGAAAAAAAAATAGTATACGTATTTTAAGAGTTCATCAGAATTTAAAAAAGTTCAGATGTTCGAAGATTAATTATCTGTTAACGAAGGGGAAAAATAAAATTTATGATCTATCAAAACCGAACTTGACGTTTTTTCAAATTCCAAAAAACTTTTAAGAGGAATTGTAAATTTAACTAAATACGAAAGCAATTTCCCTTCTAAAGTTTTGAACGAGGATTAGGCTAGGAAAAGTCTTAACACATTCGGTCACATTTGTTAGGGTGGAATAGACTTTGACCTCTAACAATATGATGAATTTCATGGTTCGGTCACCTTTATTGCGTGCGTTTAAGCATTATGTATGGTCACTAATTAAAGAAAATTCCACTTTTCGTGTAAAGTTTCGATACAGTTTCATCACTTTTGACTTTTGGGACTCCCTAGTCAACCTCCCACTTCTGTTATCCAAGGGATTTTTTTAAGGGGTTGTTCCAGTCTCATGGCTAAAGATTTTAATTTAATTTATTTTTATTCAATGTGTTTTTGCGTTTGTTAGTTTTGTGTTAAATTTTTGGTAATTATAGGCTCGTCTCGACGAGAGGAATCAGAATTGGGTAAAATTATGACTTTTACCCAAATATTTTAAGAAATATCCAAGAAAAAGTATAAAAAGAGCCGTCTTTTCTTGGTATTTCTCAAAAAAATATTGGGTAATTCTCATAATTTTTTAATTTTTCGAATCCTCACTTCAAGACGAACCTACAATTACAAAAAAATTGACCCAAAACTAACAAATGCAAAAAACAATGAATAAAGACAACTAAAAAATCATCAAGCCAATGGTACTAGAACAACCCTTACTATGAACATTCGTCTCCGGCAGTGCACCAATAAATAAATAAGTTTTCTTCACAAAGATTTCAAAATTGGATATTCGAATCTTAAATTTACACTAAACTACGTTGTGTTTCTCATTTTCAAAAAACTAATAAAATACATACACAAAACTATAAGGCGTTTCCCAAATGATAAAATCAGATAAAATTAACATTTTAATTTTAGTAAATGAAGAAACTATTTGCTAAAATCTTTGATAACATCTTTGAGGAAGCTATTTTAACAGTTGATTGTCAAAGGATGTGAAGATTGCAGCTGTGCTTTATCCAATCAACCCTCTCCAAGAAATCTCCCCTGCTTCTAGTGTCGAAGGCTTGTGTTCTACTGGTTCCAGTGGCGAGTTCTCATCACTGCCGTACTCGGTGGCCGGATTCCATTCGACGCCGCCACCTTGCACTGTTTCATCCTCGTTTTGTACAAGGACGGATAACTAGGCATCTTCATCGTTGCTGTGAACGAGAAAAGGTGTTCGAAATGTGTGGTTATAGAAATTGAAAATACTCGACGTCATAGAAATTGTGTGGTTAGGATTGTGAATTTGAGACTTTGGATGAATTTGATTCGACGCTTTGGGAAGCTCATTGTCAGTTCAGTTCAGTCCAAATTGATTCAATACCTAGGTGTAGGAACAGAAAGTCTAGGTACCCAGAAATGATACCCAGAATTGACCCAGAGTGTGTAAATTAATGGCCCAGATTTACTCCAAGTGAATCTAGGCCATTGATTTTCAAATTATGGGTCAATTCTGAGTATTTTTTATGTGTATGTAGCAGTGTTGGTGTAAGAATTTAGGTATTTTTAAAATGAGGTTCCGATCGGATTGTGGATTTAATCTGTTACGATCCTAATCCGATCCATATCCAGATTATCGGATTGACCTTAGCGGATTCGGATTAGATTTTTTTCTTCGGATTCGGATCAGATCCAGATTAGATCCAGTCCATTGACAGGCCTACATTTGGCAAACTCATAGTGTTGATTTTAAAAGAGAGCCCATGAAATCTATTATCCACCAATTAAGAACCGACCGCTCCCACACGAGGACGGGATCGATCTTCCCTCCCGTTTGTCTTAGCAACTTATCCGCCAAGAGCTCCCCTCCCACACGAGGAAGGGATCGATCTTCCCCTCCCATTTGTCTTAGCAACTTATCCGCCAAGAGCTCCCCGGGGACGACAGAGGAAGCAACACGCCTGCTGTGGCAGGGCGGCTTTCCGCTAGGATCATTTTGACCATATGACCCAAGTGAGGCACATTACATGTTCTCCCTTCAAAAGATTGGACGAAAGAAAATCTGACTTTTGGATGGAAATTGGAAAAGCACAGAGAGAGAGAGAGAGAAGAAATGCGTGGACGTAAACCAATCGCTTTCCTAAGGGAAAAAGATAGCAATTATGCAATGAACTTCCATTTGGTAGAACTAAAGCGTGTGAAAAGTAGGCCGAAGAGTTATCAAATTCATAACCAAAAGAGTCAATTCCTTTGACAACCACAACCAAAAGATTTTCAAAAATGGGTTTCAGAAAACAAGAGCAAAAGTACTTTCATTGCAAACTGCCACGTAAAAACTCACGAACTCTCACGTAGGTGTGTGGTTGGAGGGTGTGTTTGTAGCATCGCTAATTTTCATTTCGTCATTTCCCAAAAATGAGCATTTTCGTTTCACCATCACTCCAAGACTGACAATTACAGTTAGTTAAGCCGGTTTGAAAATCACGAAAAGAAAAAGAAATTTAAAATTCCAGTCCCCCTTGCCTGAGTATTTAACCCGATCCAGAGAGAGAGAGAGAGCTTTGGTAGGTAAATAATGCCATAAGCTTCACTAGAAGATTGCGGTTGAATTCCAGTGTAATTAGATATAGTCCCCAATGATTTTTGACAAGTAAATAATCTGATAAGCATAAGTAGAAGCTGGTTCTTTACGTCAGGGTAGTTCAATACAATCGCCACTAGAGGGAGCTACCTTTAACTGGTCAACGGATTTTTAAATTTTACAACTTTTACCTTCGAGCTTCTCACTGAATGCGACATCCTCCAGAATCTTGTCCTCGTCGCACATTGCCATAAGCCGATAGTTCAAGAAGATCCATGTCGCGACCTGCAAAAATATATGCTCAGCCATTTCGATCATCACCAATTGATAAATCTGGTAGATCGCTTTCATAAGATTTTAACAGATTATTTACGTCCCTAATTACCTGAAACCCTGCAATAAGAACTTTTCTGAATGAGATCTGATCTTGAGATCTCGGTGCGGTTCCCCTTTGATCGATTAACTGTTGCCTGCAGCAAGAGTAAGCCAATGGAAAAATGAAACAGCCATCTTTCTCAGTAATCTAGCAGTAAGGTTTTAGGCACTTGACACAAGATCATTCAAATGAGATTGCTTTAGCAATTAAACAAGTCACTAGGGCGGTAGAAGATATGCTTGTCAAAATTATACCATGACCTTGGCAAAGGTACAGGAGCCATTACATTTTGCGATAGAAATTACTGAATGTCCCATCTTCTTGGACATACACAGCAAGTTACTGAAAACTGGGGCACAAATACTGAAACTTCTGAGGCCCAAACGTTGAGATTTCTGACAGACATTTCTTTCCAGGGGAGATTTCTAGTTAGATCAATCACAAAAATCAACACTAATTGGTAGGTAGTCTTGAATTCGGGAATTGTCACAACATAGTATATTCTTCCGAGTTCCCTAAGTTCAAAATTCAACATCAACGTGTTGATATAATATGAGCTGAACTAATAAGGGTCGGCTATCCGATAATTCATCTCAGACTTTCTCCTACTTGTCTCCTTCGATCTCATTATTTCTACTTTCTTTTTAACGCAAACGTTGTCATACTTGAGTTCATTCCAAACTAACTGCAATTTCCATGACAAAAGATAAAGAAAATGAAAAGTGCAACTGTAAAACATCCTGAGATCAGAAAGAACCATTGCAATTTTTCAGTTCATAATGGAGTTTTGGATGGATCTCTTTTGTTTACTAAGATTTCAGTATGTCATGAAGAGTACTTATCAAGATAAGCAATACATGCAGAACAAAAAAAAAAAAAAAAAAAGATAAGCAATTCACAGTGTTGAATGGGCAACTCTAGGAGAAAAGGAATAGGTAGGTAGGGCTGCAAACGAGCCGAGCTGGGCCGAGCTTTGCTATGCTCAAGCTTGTTTATTAAGTTTTTAACGAACTCGAGCTCAAGCTTAGTAAAAACTTTACGAGCCGAGCTCGAGCCGAACTGGCCTAGGCTTGGCTCGAGCTTGTTCACGAGCCTTAATGAGCCAACGAAAAAATATACATATAATTCCATGGGCTTAAGACAATAAAGAAAGTTTTACTTGTGCATGTACGTATGTTTTATATCTATATACTCTATAGGAAAATAGTCTCAAATTCAAAATAATAGTGAAATTTAATAAGTTTTTTAAAAGATAGTACATTAAGATATCAAATTGGAATAGGAAGTTGTATTATTTTATTCCTCTAAAAAGTAAACGAGCTTTATCGAGCCGAACCGAGCCGAGCCTTGCCGTGCTCAGGCGTGTTTGTTAAGATTTTAACGAACTCGAGCTCGAGCCAAGTCTCAACAAAAACTTAACGAACCTAGTTCAAACGAGCTCTTTTCCAGCTGAACCGAACCGAGCTCACGAACGGCTTGGTTCATTTGCAGCCCTCGGTAGAAGGAAACTTTTGTAAAACAAAATGAAAATCCAGTTTTTATTATGTGATTTACCCTTTCATCACAAATCTCCGCACCACACATGTTCATGCAGAATATCTGTAACTTGTAAAGAATTCAAGAAATCTGCTCCAAAGCCCAAACATATACTACCTAAACAACTCAAATGAATGTGCAAAGAAAAAATTTCTGAAAGCCATACAGGGAAATGAGTTGGATTCCTAAGGTGGGTGGAGGGAGGGAGGAAAGCACGATAGGAGCCATGTCACGGGCATACGTAATGGCAGAGAACTTTAGAGATACGCTAGAACAGGAGGAAAGAAAAAGTGTATGTGCAACCGAGGCCAATACATACTTATAGACAACTATTTGACTTCAACTGGCTGATTCCCTTCTTCCAAAAGAGACTAACTGAGATTAAAGAACATTGCTCCAGAAACCAGGCTAACTCTTCGCAAAATCCAACCTCAAAGTCTCTGAACCAGAAAAAGTTGCTTAAATCAAGAAAAGGATATTTATTAACTCACAGACTGGAAGCGACCAAAATATATGACACCTAATCAAAAGCATCTTTTCTCCATTAACTAAATTGCCAAGTGTGAATTTTTCTACAGAATCAATAAACAGACAGACACTTGTTGAGCTACATTCACACCCACCCAGAAAGAGCCACATCAGATTGTAATTAGGTATACTAGAAAACTCTACTAGAAAACAGCATCAATCCACACTCAAGACGACAATTTGGAATCGAAGTATTCTAAATGTCGGTCTAGGCGGGACTAGTTAGCGCCAAGGCGCAAGGCAGGGGTCCAAAACGCCTAGATTAAAATCAGCCTAGGCGCCAATTTGGCTCCCTGATGGACGGAATTGGAGGCAAGAAACACCAACTACGCAGCCTTTGGATGCCCATTTTGCTGGTTAATTGAGACTCGAAAATCAGTTAGCTAAGGATGGCATGGTCAGACCACTGACTATGGTCTCATCCTGGTTTATATAGGAATTGTGTGGACATGATACTTGCACAAGCAGTAAGAATATATTAGTTACAACATCCTTCCTTTCAGAACTATCTACCACCCATTGACGTATATTTTGACCTTTTGGGCTATTCTGTGACTCCAAAGTCATGTGGAAGGGGAAGATTGTGTGAGGTAGAGGCCTTCAAGGAGAGTAGACACCAACTGGTAAAGCTCATATGGAAGTATAAGAATGAACTTGGCTAACTATTTCCAATTCAATGTAGTAGACTTCAGGTCATGCGGGTAGTGTGTTTATTGCCCACAACAGGGGCACCCTCACTTCATGAGCTACCTTTTGGGGTTGAGTTCTACCCAAGACCGTGTAACATGGTATCAAAGCTAGGTACCAGAGATGGGTAGGGTGCATGTCTCTGGCCTGAATGCGGCAGGAGCTGTCAAGTGAGCACGCTGCCCGCGAGGGAGACTGTGAAGTGAAGTCCCAGATTGTCTGGGTACCAAATTAATATGACGTATATGAGCATGAGGGCACCCTCACTTCATGAGCTAGCTTTTGGGGTTGAGTTCTACCCAAGATTGTGTAACAAAAAGTACCCACGTTTCAGCAACTACAACAGAGTACAGTAAGATAGAGAACTTGAAGAAAAATGAGTTATATGAAGAAGCATGTTAAAACCAGATACACATGCAATAAGCATACAAGGAGATAAAAGCCAAACCTGTAAAACTTGGCAGTTTTCCAATGCGCTCTTTCCCCCCTGAAAATAGTCAGACCAACTCCTTATACACAGAGTTTCCATAAAACGAGATAGGATTATGCTGCAATATAATCAAGGCCTGACCCAAGATGATAAGTCTAAACACCTCCAAAAAGTAGATATCATGCACATCACAGCCGCATTACAAAAGATAAGGAAAAAACAAGAAGTATCAGAATAATGTAAAACAGTTGACGCGCAAGGAGTGGCTGCACTCCAGAAGTGTACTACAGTACATATAGCACAAGAAGAAGCATCAGGACAACACCTTACACACAAAAAGTGAAAACAGAAAAGTAGGCCACGATCATAAATAGCCCCATCAAATTTGTTCAGGAGCACTGAATATCTAAATAGCCCCATAAAGGACAGAACACTGAGGCCTCTTTTGTTATACGTGTTGTATACTTATATGTTGGATGGGATTGGTAGTGAGAAGGGGATTGGGATTGGTAGTGAAGAGGGATTCATGGTGAAGTTGGTTGTTTGGTTAGACGTAGAAATTATGTGGTCATTGTCATCACCATGTTTGTTTTGGTTGAGGAGTGAGGGCGGATTAATGTAGCAGTAAAGCATTGAGTGAGAGCTAGTCCAACGGACTGGACTGCAAAACCCAGACCTACCATGCATTTGCCATTTGCTAATCACCCACATTTTGGGGATTAGGCTCCTAAGCCCCTCCTAAGAAAATGGAAGAAAACGAAGGATTAGTGGACCCAGCGGATCAATTTCTTCCCGAGATAGCACATCAAGCAGGGCCCGAGTTCATTGTCCTATCATGTCAAAGTGAAAGAGGCGCTTGATCATTAATTTTGTCAGCAAGAACTTAATCTTGGAAGTCTAAAGAAATTAAGCTATACAATAAAATAGAATTGGTTAGGCAACCTAAACTGAATTACTCATAAACCAGAGTACCACATAATTCACATTAGGCAAAAAGCTAGGTGAACCTCATACTTCGGTAGTATTATGGTAATTCTCCACCATGTTAAAGACAACCATTAAATGATTACTCATTCAGCTTGGTCCATTAGCCCATGCCGATGAAATACAAATGCTTTTCATGCAGTATTCAAGTGCTCGTGTCATGCCAGATAATGGAGGGGATTAGTTATCCACCAAATTTGATTTTTCGACATAACAAAATACCACAACGATGAAGCCAAAATTAACTCACAATCGAAACTACGAAACTCAAACAAAATTATATCACAAAGCTCCAACTGCAAATCGCGAGACAGCATTCATGAAACAAAATGCAAAAATACAAACAACACTATAAAGTGTATTTGATTCCTAAAGGACAAAAGGGTTGTTTTCTTAAACAACTCAGCACTTAACATAAACTCCCCGCTTAAAATTGATTGCATTGCGTGAAAGTAACATAAGTTAATTTGATTATCATATCACAATACTTAAGATATATAAAAAATATGCAAATTTGAAGTAGCAAAGTTCAATTTGTAATTGTTTACATAATATCACTACCACCACTCCTCCACCGCCGCTCCACCTACACCATCATCATTATCCCCACCTTTGCCACCTCTACCCAAACACAACCAGCCCTGCCACCACCTCCACATCACCTCTACAATATACAAATTGAATGAGAGTATTTGAAAATATATTGCAGTTTCTTGTATGCAACAATTTGTTTTCATATAACACTTCAACTTTTATCAAGTTGATTTTTTACTTGAAACATTAAGCTTGCAGCTCATAATAGTACTTAATTTCTACCTCTCAGTTTTCTCAAACAACACTAGGAACTAAACTAACCCAAATCACAAAAGGTTAAGATTACACAGACCTAATTTCTACAATCCCAAATGGCATCAACAAACCAAACGTCTTCAAACCCGCACAAAAAAAAAACTCAAACTAAAAAGTACTAGTACCTTAGAGTAAGGAACAATGTGGTCATAATCATGACACAAACAACCAGGACACCCAACGAGCTTCCTAAACACAGTATTTCCCAAGGGGTCTCTTCTCCATCGGTCCGGGTCTCGGCCCTTGACCTTTTCCGCTTTCTCCCAGCACTGTTGCTTCACACTGTAAGGGAAACTCCTTGGATTATTATCAGAGTCGGGCGAGATGCGGAGTTTCTCGAAGAAATCGAGGTTATCTGCGGTTAAGAGCTGGCGATCGAGAACGGAGACCCGAGTAGGAGACAGAGTGGATGGGCGAGATGAGGCGGATGGTGCTGGATCGAACCCAGATGAGGCGAGGGGTCGGGTTCTGGTGGGAGATGAACGGCTCCTCCTTTTCCTTGGCCTCATCCCCTTCACCATTTTGGCCGCCTACCGTAAATATGTTTCGGAATTTGGATTGGTTTTCAGATGGTATAACGGCGCTTTGCCTCCACAATTTTCCTCGGGATAAACCTCACGTGTGCGTGTAGACAGGAGCGAGGGTGCGAACGTGAAAGCATCTCACGATCACATTTCAACCCACAGTGTAAGAATTCATAGCCAGGCGTGGAATATTTTGAAGAATTATGTGACTAATGACTCGACTATGGGTACCGAAGGTTTGGGATACCGGAAATATACAACAAGTGGCGGGCTCATTTTGGAGTTCCATGCGAATAATCTGAACCGTTCATTAATTTTAACTTTCTTTACTGGTTCTACTTGAATCAGCTCAATTGAATAAGTGTAAGCGGTTGATCCAAATTTCAAGATTTTATTCAAAACTTATGATCTTAAACTCTGAATGAGAAATTATAATATTGAATAAATTACTTACACATATCCAATTAGGTTGATTTTTTTTTCAAGATTGTTCTCAAAGCTATTTTAAAATTCAATTAATTGTTTGGATTATTCATGTGAAAATTAAAAGTGGGCCACGCGGGTCATTGTACATTTTCGGTACCCCAAACCTTCAGTATTCTTAGCATTATTGATTTTCCTCCATGCTTCTAGAATGATTTTTGCACTTTACTTCCTAAGAGTATCTGTAAGGACCCGTGTTTTTAAGTGATTTTCTGAAAATAAGGTTGAAAATTTTGAGAAAATGTTTGAAATATTAAATTGTGGGTTCTTGAGTAATATATGTTGAATTTGGGCCATTGTGTAACACACAAGTCAATACAGGGGTTGTAGTGCAATTAGGCAATATGTGTATATGTGTGGTGTGTGAGAGGAGAGACACACACTTCCTTTTCCCCCCAAATCAGATTGGCCCTCTCTCTCTCACTCCTCTCCTCCATTTTCTTCACTTCCTCCACCAAATTACTCCCTCTCACTCAAACCCTCCTAAGCTCCATACCAAAATCAGTCAACCACACGTGTTCTAAAACCCACATTTGTGAGATGGTTCACTCCGCTTGTTTGAATCTCGTGGTGTTCGAGCTTAGTTCATTTACTAAACGAGCTGAGTTACAACTAACTCGAACTCAACTTATGTTCTAAACAAGTTTAAAACTAGAACTCAACTAGTTTCTTAACAAACGAAGTTGAGTCCATCATGAGTTAAATCTCGAGCTGCTCACGAATAGCTCTAGTTAAATGTTAGATAATATTTTCTTGATAGGAAAAGTTAGGTAATATTTGGCAAAAAAACACTTTTGGTGGCAAATAATGAAGATGGATGTAGTCAATTTACACTTAGGCCTAATTTTTCACTTGATTTTATTGAGATTTTATCAAATTTTATTCCTCACTTGATAAAATCAAGGGTTGACTTTTATCAAATCTTGATAAAATTAAAATTTTGTCAAGTGGGAAACTGCGTCTTAGGCCGAGTTTGCCAATTGATAAAATCAAGATTTGATAAAACTATTCTTCTACTAAAATTAAAGAAAAAACAGTTTAGAGAGTTTAAGCTGCACATATGCAGCTCACTCATATTTGGATGCCAACCGGCAAACATTGACCAACCTTACAATACCGGTTTTGGGGCAAAACAAAGAAAGCCTAGGCTTTTGGCCCTCCCCAAAAGCCTAAAATTTGGAGCCCCCAAGT
Organism: Gaultheria prostrata; assembly: GCA_036023075.1. NCBI lineage: Eukaryota > Viridiplantae > Streptophyta > Magnoliopsida > Ericales > Ericaceae > Gaultheria > Gaultheria prostrata. The sequence goes on along the minus strand of JAXBDA010003767.1, from coordinate 19,933 downwards.
ATATTAGACCTTTATGTATGTATATATAGTTCAACTAGTTTTTGTATATGGCTAGGTATAAATAAGCCCAATACAAAGTTGACATTGATAAAAAAAATTACCTTCGGTAATCAAGACATTCAACAATGTCTCAAGAAATATTAAATGGATTGGTTATGTTATCCATTGAGAAAGACTTGGTGAAGAAGTTTAACTATCAATACTTAATTACTACGTTTGCAGCAAAAAATGCGAGCTGGTTGATCTTTAAATGTTATATTTTGAAGTGTTCTACATATTTTTTATTTCTTTTTGGTGCTAAGATATGTTATAATTTTTGCATCGGTGAACCTTTTGTAATGATTATTTATGATGAATATTTGTTGAACAAAATTAACTTGAAAATATATATAGGCTCATTTTATGACTTTGCTTTCGGCCACCAAAACTTTAGAGCTGGCTCAACAACCTTATATATACTGTATAGTATATACGGCATACTTAATCCACCCCTCTCCCAGTTTACTTTGATTAATTCTCCCGTCCACACTTGCTCTACCCCGTAGAGTTCGGGGACCCTGCAGCGCACTAGTTGCATTGCACCGTGTAGCGCAACATCCCAGCAGTCCAATAGTGTTTTCAACGGTTCAGAATTAAAACAAACTTTTCGCCGTGAATATTTCTTCTCTTCGCGCAAAGAATTTATCTTAAACACTTTTAGACGATTCAGGTTTACACTGCACGGTGCAGTGTATTAGGTGCACTGCACGTCTGCACCATCCCGTGATCCTACCCCGTAAGCCAATCCTCCTTGGACCTTGCCTTGTAACTTCAAAAAGGGAAATTACCGGTTACTTTACAAAGCTCATAGACAACACAAAGATAATAGCCAATTTGAACACGATTTTTTTTTTTTGAATAATTGCCAATGTGAACACGATTGAAGAAGCTGTTCATGAAAACATACAAAAATATGAAATTCTTTTATCTTACATTATTATTCATAATAAACATAGGGTGTATGGATGCCGGTAAATTAATAAACAATCTTTTTCATTCACCCTAAACCTAATCCAGTATTGATTAATTTCTTTCATGTAAATATATGGATCCTCACTCGCTAATCACTATCAAACCAACATTACTCTTAACTACCCTATCTGCTAATTATGGTTTATTCGTCAATTCAAATGGTTCGGTTGGTTAGTTAAACTTTTAATCATATCAATCAATTCACTTTATCCAATTGTATGGAGTGGTGTCACGTGGCCGAGCCTTACAATTTGGCAACTAGAATATTAGGCTTGTAATACCCGTTCCGGGCATTTAATATTTAGTTCATGCTTTAATATGAATTAGAAGAGTTTGGGGTTAAATGGTTATACATTAGAAGTGCAAGGATTTGAGTGTGTATAAGTGTGTTTTAATATCATTGGGTGGGAGTATGCTTGGAGAGGTGGTGTGGCTACACCCAATAATTTTGCCTAATTATTAAGGTGGGGAGGGGTTCTGTGATTCTGTCGGTAGAGCAACAAAGAGAGAGAGAGCAAGAGAGAAAGCAGAGAGAGAGAGAGAAGAAGAAGAAGAAGAAGAAGAAGAAGAAGAAGAAGAAGAAGAAGAGAAACGGAGAAGAAGAGAAGAAACAACTTGGGCTTGATCTTAGTATTTGAGTTGAAGTTTTAACTAGGTAATTCACACTTCTTTGTGATTGAATTCCTTATTTTGTTGTTGATTTCATGCCCTAGATGGATTATTTTCAGTTGGGTTATGGTGTTGGGTTCAGTTCTTGGAGTTAAAGAACTCTTTATTTCGTGGGTTTTGGTTATAACCCTGAGATTGAACTTTTGAATTTGGGTACAGACCTGTTTTCACGAATTTATTCGGAATACTTAGGAAGCTCCTAAATTCTTGATATTTTTACAGTAGATACCCATGGATGTCTTGTATGTTGTGTAAAATTTTCGGAGTTTAATTCGAAATACAAAAAATATGAAAAATGATTTACCGAGCTGCTGTCAGGCTCGTTTTTGTGCGGACAGCACTGTGGACTTTGGGAAAAATGGCATAACTCCTAGCTTGAGTGTCCGTTTTTCGAACCGCTTTTTGATTTGGAAACTAGACTCGTATACCTTCGAGATGGTGTAGGGTTTGTGGTTTAATTTTCGGTAGGATATAACAGTTTTTGAGTTGAAGTTGATGGTTGAGGAATTCTGGAAATTTTGGGCAGCCTTTTGAGCTGTATTTTAATAAGTTTTGTTATAGCTAAGTGTGATCAATGGAGATGGATCTTTATGGGTCTTTTGTGTTGATAAGTTGGTGATGTTTTGGAGTTGTAATCATTAGAAAATATTGAGTAGGCCATTTTTGGTGAATTTTTGAAGGCAGACAGTTCTGCAGCAATTGTAACCTTGTGTTTGTGTTGTGTAACTTCTATTGAGTGTATCTTGGTCATCCGGACTCCGAATAGGGCAAATTATATGTCGAAATCTATGTACTGGAAGTCTACTTTCTAGTGGTTGTAGTCTTGGAGTCTGATTTTAAACGTGTCGGAAGTTATAGTCAGGATACGACAGACTGTCCAGCTATATTTTGCGTTTCCTGAGCAGAATTTGTGAGTTTGTGTGTGGAACCGACTTAGTTCTATTGCTCATAAAAATTCATGAAAAATCAGGGATAAACCTTGACGCGTGGTTTTGATCGCTACCAAATCTTGGATCATTTTGATGCATATTCTAATTATGACAGATTTTACAAGTGAGTGTGTTCCTGTTGAGTTTTGTGTGTTGCAGCAAACGGTTTAATTCACGGAGTTGTTGGCTATTGATTAATTTCATACTAGCCTTATATCTTCATATTTAAGCACTTGTGTTAATGTTTAAAGATGATCATATACTGATATGGTTTAGCTTGTGGCTAAGTGACAGGTGGGGTCATCGGGAGGTGCCGAAACCGTAAGTTTGGCATACTCCAGCCGAATCAAAGGTGAGTGTGTTTGACATGGTTATGTTTAATAACATATAACTGTGTTGATGATGTATTGTTGTGAAGATGAATATATAACTGTGTTGATGTTATATGAATGAAAGATGTGTGAAAGATGCATGTGAAAGATGTGTGCGAAAGATGTCATCCGCGAAGGGGCTGTGGATTGGGTTTCACCCCGAGTACGTTGTACCGCCTAATTACCGGTGGCAACGAGCGGAGTGTGCTCCCACAGTGACCTAGGATTTTGTGTGAAAGACAGTATCTGCGAAGGGGCTGGGGATTGGGTTGCACCGCGAGTACGTTGTACCGCCTAATTACCGGTGACGACGAGCGGGGTGTGCTCCCTCAGTGACCTAGGATACATAGGATGTGGCAGACGTGCCACTTGCATGTGATTGGTTATTTATGTTGATATTCATTGTATATCACTGCTGTGTTTGGATGTTGATTTGGTTGTATCTTGTTGAGCATATCTGTTGTATTTTATTGAACATTCTCTATGTCTCACACACTCTGGCTTTCCTTTGATTGCCAAATAGCAGGTGGCTTAGAGGGGGTCCACTACCGGTCAGTGTTAAGGTGTTCAGTTGGTGTCGAAAGAGTTTCGGACATGTTGTCACGTGGTATTTTTATGGTTTGTAATAAAAGGGTATTTTGGGCGCTTATACTATTTAAGCTGTAATAAAGTAGACGGTTGTTGGTTTTCGACTCCGTGGTTGATGTTGAAGAGTTTATTATATGTTTGAAGTCTTCCGCTGAGTTTTTATTCTGTTGTTTTGTGAGTGGATGTTGGGTCTTGAGTGAGAATGTCACGTGTCCGCACCGACTCGGGCCCACAGCGGGTGTCGTTTGCGGGGCGGGGCGTGACCACGCTGTCCGTTGGGCTGCAAACGAGCCGAATTGAGGCGAACTTTAGAATGTTCAAGTTCGTTCGTTAAGTTTTTAAATGAACTCGAGCCGAGCTCGAACTCACTAAAAATTTGACGAGCCGATCTCGAGCCGAGCTTGCCTAGGTTTGATTCGAACTCGAACATGTTCACGAGCCTTAACGAGTCAAAAATACTATATACTTATGCTCTCATACAGATCTAAAACTGTAAATAAAATTTTCATTTTGCACATAAAGAAGCTCATACATATATAAAATTATAAAAATATATTGAAATTTTTAGTTTGTTGTACTTTTAAAAGTTTTATATACATATAAGATAGTATAAAATTTTCATAATGAACATGTAAAAGTTCTTACATGTTCAAGGTTATATGTGAAATTCTTACGAAATATACGTATACTCTAGGTTCGCGAGCCCAACCGAGCTGAATATCGTTGAGTTCAAGAGTTCAAGTTCGGCTCGCCTCGAATAGTTTGCGAACGACTCGGTTCATTTGCAGCCTAAGCTGTCAGGTAACACGTGACCGGACGAAGACAGATGCCTCGCGGTTGGACCAAACACCATGTCATTGATGTGTCTTCACTTGTGTTAAGACATTGCCACGCACAACCCGACCCGACTCCTCGGTCCACCCATTATGACCAGGGCAGGGTGACCCATTTGGTCACTAGTGGGCTTCGGCCGTCATGTCGATTGGGCTTGCGCCACGTGGGTCTTATTTAGATGGCCCGAATGGCGGACCCACTATCCGGCCTACCCGAATGGAGTACTTTGGCTTGATCCTTCTTGGAAAATAAGTAGACAAACCTTACATAGGACATAGTTTTCCCTTGCTCTACTCCGTTCCCTTCACCACGTAAGCCTATCCTCCTTGCCGGATAACCTTTTTTTGTTTGAATCTGAACCTGATAATTGACTAACTTCAAAAAAGGAAATTACTATACTTACTTTACGAAACGAGGTTTGATACAAAACATGAAAAATTTCCCACAAATTAATCTGCCCCGAAAATAAAATGTGTGGGTGTTTTATTCATCCGTGCACATACAAAACGAGGTTTGATACAAAACATGAAAAGTTTCCCATAAATCTCCCCCGAAAATAAAATGTGTGAGTATGATTCACCCGTGCATATTTCATTTTCGGGAGGGATTTACAGGAAACTTTTCATGTTCCATTCATTTTTCCTTACGAAACTCATAGACAATACAAAATGTTCACCAAGAAACACAGGGCTCTGATGCCGATGAAGAACAATAAATATAGGTACCCGGAAAAAATACCCCGAAAATACCCGGAACACACACAAGTGTGTTCCGGGTATTTTCGGGGTATTTTTTCCGGGTACGTAGCAAGGTTGGATGAAGAAACAACTAGTATTTCATTGACCCTATAGTCGATCTATGGTCATCATGGACCCCATCCAACCAATGGCTCCCGAACTGAACGACCAATTATTTCGTGACGTTCGGGTACCATCATGTGGTCGGGCAAAAGGGTAATAAATTAGTTTTTCGATTTATTTGTTGTCTTTATTCCAATTTTCTACATGTGTTAGTTTTGCATTAAGTTTTCATGGATTATTAATTTGTCTCAACGAGAGGAATCCAAAAATTATAAATTCATGGTCAAAACTAAATTTTTTTAATAAAGCCAAACATAAACCAGTTTATTAGATAAATTTTAGCTTTATTAAAAAAAAATAGTTTTGATCATGATTTTATACTTTTTGGATTCGTCCCGTCGAAAACAAATTAATAAACCACGAAAACTTGACGCAAAACTAACAAATGTTAAAATTTTGAATAAAGACAAAATAAATACACCAAAAAACTGATTTAAACTTTTTTGCCAAAGAAGTAGACCACATGGCGGTGTCCCAAGATCACGGAAAATTACTCCGAAATAACCCTTTTCTGTATGTTAAGTTGGGATCCGAGAATTATGCTATCCCAAGGTGGAACAACCCTCTTTTAAGAAGACTGGAAAAAATATGGTTTAGCTGTACTTCAACATCATCATGACTCAGGAGAACTTAAAAGAGTCATGCTAGGGGTAAATCATTTTGGTGTATACTCGTTATTGTGGGATCTATTTTTGAGTTCTACACAAATGATCGGAACCGCTTAATATTTTTAAAATATTTTTTTAATGACTTCTGTAAAAAATTATCTCATTGTAACATCGGTAAGGTTTCGATCGATTATTTGTCCAATTTCCTGTCAGTAAATTGGGCGCAAAATCAATCGAGTCATTACCGGTGTTAAAATGAGCTAATTTTTTATAGAGACCCTTAAAAAACATTTTAAGAATATTGAGCGGCTCCGATAATTTGTATGGAACCCAAAATGGATCCCATGGAAGTTGATGTACACCAAAATGGTGTACCCATAGGTTTTCCCAACTTAAAAGATACTAATGTGTTTTTGTGTTCCCAATGAGATACAAATTGCTGTCAAGAAACGAAATTGGAAAGTATGGGCAAGGAAACTTCCATGTTCCAGCCCTGAAGAACTTTAAAACGTTTTTTCACGTCTTTCCCGAAGACTCCCAAGTGGTCTCTCTTTCTTTATTTATTATGCCACGAAGTTCCTTGAACAGGGTCATCAAAACGTACATCACACTACCACATCAACTTCACCAGAAAATGAAGTCACCATTGCATTGAACTTTCCTCTAACTTACTCTCAAAGTCTTGCGACAAAAAAAAAAGTAAATCCACACACACAAATCTGCACAAACCCACGTCCCTTATATATATGCTTGTGCAATTGTCCCACCAAAATATACTCAAACCCAATAACACAAACCTCTTTCTTTGTCTCTCTCAATTCAATCCCAAGATTCCCAACATCCAGTCCTCCTGATGGACAAGACAAGTGCATTAATGGTAGCTGTCATTGGCATAATTTTCTCGGCTATTAGATTAACTAGGTCTTACTCACTTGTGTGTATGATCATCTCATTTTGTACATTCCTAAGTTGGACCGTCACACTTGACCGCTTGTGGCTCTGCCACTCCCTCTTCGGCACATGGAGGGACTGGGCCGAGGTCCAAGATGACCAAAACACCAGTGCTGGTGTTTCGGCCCTGTTGGAACCTGACCCAGACCAGGTAAATGAAAAGACGACTAATATAGTTAGAGGAGAAGTGGAAGTGGTGATGGAGAAATTAGGTGTTTCCTATGACCCAAGTGGTGATGAGATTCAAGAGAAACTGGGTTCAGATGATATTGCAGAGTTGTTTGATGAGAAGGAGGTGAGGTTGGAGGAAGTGAAAGAAGCGTTTGATGTGTTTGATGAAAATACTGATGGGTTTATCGATGGAAATGAGTTGGAAAAACTGCTTTGCAAATTGGGTTTTGAGGGATTTTCAGGGGAGGAATGTGAAGGGATGATTGGAGCCTTTGATGAGAACAGAGACGGAGTGATTGATTTCAGTGAGTTTGTGAAACTCTTGGAAAAAAGCTCTTGGTAATTCAATTCCTCCTCCAAATAGAGTACTGGAAATCAATCCGGACTGCATCTCATGTGTGTTTTAAGTATTTATATTGGTAGTTTGTTGCTTGCTAGTACATGTCAATTGTCAACTTGTTTTCCCAAAAAATCTACTTTAGCCATTTTCATTTTTGTAATCTGGGGTGTTTGGATGTCCTCAGCCGTAATGCATTCCATGAAAATACATTTTAGGTTTATCTTTTTGGTAGTGATAATGCCAAAATCCAATTTGTTGCCGGCAAAACTCACACTGGTTGAATGACTTATTTGTCCTTCCAAGTCCCAAGACTCCTAACGCATCACTCAAGCCAACAACTCCTTTTTCTTTTTTTCCTTGGATTTCTCTTGACTCTTCAAGTCACGACTCATGAAATCTCCTGAGTCGCCGGTTCAGAATGAGTACGAGATATGGAGATAATCTTCATTCAGATGATGATCCACTTCTAAACCCCATTGGTCTCCGCCATTTATTATTAAAGCCCTTCTCGAGCTTTAAAACTAAATAACCCTGATTCAAATGTTGATGAGCAAAAACTAATTCAAAATTAATCTTGGTCTAGTTCGACTAACGGGTATATCACGGGTACTTCAATCCCAGATTGCAAGACTTATCAAATTGAAGTTATGTTCGGCGCTCGAAACTGTTCTCTGCGATTCGAAGAACTCGAAATCTGTGAGAGAGCAAGTTGCTTTATCCATTTTGAGTAGATTATGTTTGACAAAGACGGGGATTTTGTTCAGATTCGCACTCAACGACCAGTATAGAGGTCATATAAACATACTATAGAATTTTGAATGCCATTCAATCTCCATCATGGGGAGGTTACAATGTGTTATAACCAACAATAAACACCATAATATCCAGCCATAAACGGGTGTAATAACCAGTTACGTGAGTCCTTTCGGTTGCATTGAGAGACCCTCCAAACGCCCCGTTTCTTTCTTTATGTATAAGGTCTTATTTGAGCAATCCCGATCTAGTAAGGACTATCTTATTTTAGTTAAATGCGGACCTACCATTTCCCGATCAAATTTTGATGATCCGAACCGTTCAATGTGTTTAAAACGCATTTTTAAGGGTACCCATGAGGAATCACCAAAAAAAAAATGATCAGAAAGGGCTTCATCCGAGCAGGTTTTCACACAGACCGTAGATAAAATTTTATGAAAAAGTGCTCAGATGAAGCCCTTCCCGGTCATTTTTTTTGGTGATTCTTCGTGGGTTTCCTTAAAAATGCGTTTTAAACACATTGAACGGTTCGGAACATCAAAATTCAATCGGGAAATGATAGGTCCGCATTTAATTAAAATAAGGTAGTCCTTATTAGATCATGATCCCTTATTTGAGACTATAAATATGTAATTTTGATTTTTTTTATTCAATTGTGCCCCTATTAATTGATTTATTAATAGACTAATAACTATCTTTTCCTTTATTAGTTTGGTTTAATTTACTGTACACCCCTTAATCTATCACCCTTTGTCACTTTCACCCCCTCATGTATAAAATCCAACACTTTCACCCCCTGAACTATCAAAATCGAACACTTTCACCCCTTCTGTTACATTCTGTCAGCCATCTGTTGGAAAAATGGATGTGAAATGGATGGAAGTCCCAAATGTTACCGGATTTACCCTCTCCCTGTCTATTTATACCCACCCTTACTTCATTTCTCTTTCTTTCTCTGCTAACTCTTCCCCTCTTCAACTCCATCTCTCTCCTCTGAAACCCAATTCAACCCCCAGAAACCCATACCTTCCCCAACCTAGATTTTCAATCTCTGTCTCTCCTCACCCGCAACCCCAGAATGCCATCTCTCCTCTCACCCATTCTTCCTTCTCTCTCCTGTCGGCTCTCACCAACCACAACCCAGCACACCCCAAAATTTGGGTTTCAATTTTGAAACCCAGAACTTCTCATCCAACCCAGGTTTTTCCTCTCTCCATCCTCTCACCCATTTTCTATTTTTTTTTTCTCTCCTCTTCCTTGGTCTCACCAACCAGTCACCAGATTTTTTTTGAACCAAATTCTTTCACCCATTTTTTTTGTACCAAGTCCATCCCTCTCCATCTCTATAAACACAAAAACTCAAAACCCTCCTCAATAACCCAGAAAACCCAAGAACAACCATGAGCACCTCCTCTAGCTACACCAACAACCATTCACAAGACAACACCAACAATTATTCACAACACAACGGAGATGAAAAATGCAAATGTGGACTAAGGGTGGTATTGAGAACATCATTGACAGTAAAAAATCCAGGAAGGAGATTCCTTGGTTGTGTCAACTACAAGGTATTTGATTAAACACCTTAACTTTCATATTGCCATGCCATTTCACTAATAATGTTGAATTTCTTGGTCTTGAATTTGCAGAAAATATATGGATGCAATTATTTTGTTTGGGTAGATAAAGAAACCTGTCCTAGAGGAATTGAATATGCTAAAATCATGCAAGCGAAGAAGGAAGACCTAGAAGATGAAGTTCAACAATTGAAGATGATCAATGAAGGGTTGGAAAGCGACAAAAAACAAGTGGAACAAGAAAATGATGCTTTGATGGTTAAGTTAGCAGAGCTAACTGAGATGAATGTGGCCCTCCAAGCACAACTAGGACCCGTAAGGAAGTCTACAAAGGCCAACCCTAAAGTATTTTTAGTCGTAGTGGTACTTATTTTGTGTGTAATTGTTGTGCTTGTGTCAAAGACAAAGCATATGCCAAAGAAAAAACCATTGTACCTGCCATGAATCATGGGTTTATGAAATGTATGTTGTTTCTATTCCATTCCAATCATTCCAATATATGAATTGTGGAAAAAAAGGCAGTCAAGCAATGCCAATATAACAAAGTAAAAGGCAGTCACCACAAAGCAATGCAAACATTTTATAACATAAGGTAGTCACCATAAACTAGGCAGTCAAGCAATTCCATTCCAAAGAAAAAAAGGCAGTCACCATAAACTACTGCTAGATAACATAACAGTTGATTGTACCTGTTAATACATAGCCAAAACAGTTGCTAACATTTGCAACTAGGAAATGAAAACCCAAAAAAAGGCAGTTCTGAGTACTACTGCAATACCCTTGTCAAAATAACATAACACATTGCCAAGCCAAGGCAATATGCCAAAAAAACAGTTACTAACAGTTCTAAACCACATTTTTAGACAGGGTTAAACAAAACAGGCTCCTAAACCACATTTTTAGTGGTAGATTTTTTAGTACTGTTGGGTGCTGAAGTTGCTCCTTGGGAGTAAGGGGGTAATAGTGCCTGCCACTGTGGCACTTCCACTAGCACTACCACTTGCACATGATGCTGCAGATGATCTTGGTGATTCGGTCATGAAAATGGCATTTCCTAGCCTTGTGGGTCTCATGAATCCCTACATTAATTACAATTTAGGTTATATTTCGTGATTTTGGGTAATGATTTTAAACTATACATATATTATACTACTATGGAGTAAATGTAAACCATGATTTTGGGTAATGATTGTTCATACCTGTGGGATTGGGAGACCCACTCTTGGGGCAAAGTGTCCTCTACCACCAATCCTTGACATTTGCCCACTCCCACCTCTTCCTCTACACCCTATCATTTGCTTATTCCCACCTGTATTCACCCCCATTGGTTGTTTGCCTTTTCCAATAGTTGGTTCTTTACCTCTCCCATTGGATGAACCTCTTCCTTTTCCACCCAACTCATTGGTGTTTGGACCTTGTTCTTTGCCAATTATCACACCATGGTTTGCACTCCCTCTTCTGCCACCCCTTGCTCTTCCACCCCCTCTTCTGCCACCCCTTTGTCCTCTTCCTGTAGCACCTCTTCCTCTAGTAACCCCACTCTGCATATATATCAAATGCATGTATCAAGTAATGACAACTTATACCAAAAAATTGATGGAAAAACTTAAAGACATGAAATAAAGTGCATACCACTATGGCAGTAGTTGTTGCTACCATAACAGAGCATGTTCTTGCATTGTGGCCTGGCTGCTTGCAATTTCCACACCTTAGAGTTGTGTAATGCTTCCTAACTCCTGCAGTTTTCTTTGGTTCATCTTCTCCCTTCCTCCTATTCTTCTTTGGTCTACCACTCCTCTTTCTAAGAGGAGGAGGACTTAAAGGATCAAACTCTGTATGGACCCACATTGTTTGGTCAGGAATTGGTTTTATGACATGGTTGTATGTCCTTGCAAAAGTACTACAGTGGAAGTACTTGTCAACATACTCTTCAGGATCACTTTTATCAGTGATAATGGCAGCCAAACCATGAACACATGGTATCCCAGACATATCCCATTTCCTGCAACTACATGTTTTCTCACCTATGTCCACAATGTAAGTCCTAAGTACAGTCATTACCTCAAATATTGTGCCACCACTATACATCACCTCACACTCCCCCACCCACTTCTTGGTATTCTCAATTTTACTTCTAATCCTTGGACAAATTGTACCCTTAAACCCCATCCCTAACTTGAATCTTGTTTGCAACCTTGTCATTAGGTACCTTCTAATACTTTCCAACATGGTCAAGATAGGTTTGTCTCTTGCATCTCTAATTGCTTGATTGAAAGCTTCACTTGTGTTGTTATCCATTCTAGTGGACTTAGACCTTGTACTATACATGCACCTAGCCCATGTTATTGGCTCTTCCCTCATTAACCATTCATATGCTTCCTCATCTATTTCCTTAATTTCATTCATTTTGTAGTCAAATTCTTGGGTTGTGTATGCAGATGCAGCCCCCACATAAGGTCTTTCCACTCCTTACCCTTGTAGATTTTGTTGAAATTTGCATACATATGCCTAATGCAGTACCTATGTTCTACATTAGGATAATAGTCTGCAAATACTTGTGTCAAGCCCTACATTCACAAAATTCAAGGAACAATATATATCAGAAGTTATCATGGTTAAATTCAAGTATAATGAAGCAGCATTTGAAATATATCAACAACAACTTAGTAATGAAGCACCAATTAAAGATTTAGGGAGATTCATTACCTTTTGTCTGTCAGAAATGAAGCACCAATGCTTTTCCCCAGGATTACCTATTACCTCTTCAAGATTCTCCATGAACCAGGCCCAACCATCTTTTGTTTCAGCCTCCACAGCTGCCATTGCCAAAGGAAACATTTGATTGTTCCCATCTTTTGCAACAGCATGCATCAGTTGCCCTCCATATGGTCCTTTTAAGAAGCATGCATCTAGCCCAATTATAGGCCTGCAACCTTCTAAAAAACCCTTCACTTGTGCATCAAAGCTCACAAACATCCTTTGAAATAATGGGCCATCAGCAACTAAGGGTCTTTCCACTTTCAATTTTGCCCTACTACCAGGATTCTGAATTCTAACCATCTCACAGTAGTCCCACAACCTCAGATACTGTTCTTTATAGTCTCCTTGAATCAATTGAAGTGCCTTCCTTTTTGCCCTATACACTTGGTTTTGTGAAACATTTATTAAACATTCCCTCCTAAATGTGTTCTTCATTGATTTCACCTTAATCTCAGGAGCATCACTAATTTTGGCCAAGTACTTTTGGGAAAGCCATGTTGAGGTTGCATTATTATTGTAGTACTTCCTAGTACACTCATGTTGTTGGTTGATTTTCTTTATTTGAAAGGATCTCTCTTGATACATTGGAGAGGCATGAAGTGTAAAGCCACAACCCACACCACACTTCACAGTGACCCTACTAGACTCATTCTTAATGAATGTAAATGTGTACCCCTCCTTTATGTGGTATTCCCTCAATAATTTCCTAAAGACCCTCACATTAGGGAACTTCATCCCTTCTATTAATTGTGGGTTGTTCAAGTCACTCTCCTTGAACTCACGGTAAACAGGTTTCCAACTTTCATCCTCCTCTTCATCTACCAAGTTGTTATCATCACTATCAGAACCAGAATTCATTACTTCATCACATTTACTCTCAACCCCAATGTGAAATCCTAAACCTACCAGGGCAATCCCCTCATCTTCTTCTTCATCTGAAGACTCTTCTGCCCCACTAAAAGATGCATTGGAACTTGAACTATCATCATAAGGGTGCCACTCATTGTCTGACTCACTATCCCCATCCATTGAACCAGTTTCCTCTACATCCACAGCTTCTCCATCACCACCTTCCCCATTACCACCCCCAAGTTCTACCCCTACTTCCAAGTCAGCCCCAACATCAGTTACACCACCTTGGTCTACCCCACTTTTTCCTGTACCTACCAGCTCCTCATCAAACTCCTCTTCCTCATCAACTTCATTAGGACAATCTACATATATGTCACAATGGTCACTCCCAGAATGTACTGCAAACATGTTTACTAGATCAGCTTGACTATACAATGCAACTAAGCCAGTTTTCATATTAGAATTTGGAAGTCTATAAAACACACTTATGTTGTCTTTAATTCCATACCCACATTCCTTAATTACTCTCATTAAACCAGGAAAATCAAATGAATCTGGGTCTACCTTGCTCATGGCGATCACCCCATTTTTGTATTCAACAGGAGGACCTTCCACAATCTGACCGCCAAGGTGAATTTCCAAAGTGAACGTAAACTCAACCATTTTCTGCAAAAAAATAAAATAAAGAACAGACAAAGAAACATAGTTATATTCAGAAAATGCATGAATTTCAGTGATAAACTCTATTACAGACAAAAAAAAAACAATTTTTTTATGAAAAGGTATAAAATAATCGTTGCTTTTAGGGTTTCAACCATCGAAAGCTTCAATTCCATAATTTTATAAGCCCTACATCGTAATCCGAGTCAAATCCAAACAACCCGCCAGATTTCATACCAACATTACTATTTAATTTCATTAATTTATGTTAATTTATCTCGAAAACAAAAAAACCCCCCAATTTTTTAGGGTTTCAGATTACAGACTTTTAGGGTTTCGGATGATGAAACCTTCAAACCTTGTTGCACAACATTAGATTTAACAAAATCCAGATATTAGGATTCGCATACTTACTCTGGCTCTCAGTGTTCGGTGTTGATGATGACTGTATCGCGATGTTAGAGGAGGTGGAGTTCGTCTTTCATGGTCGTTGCTCGCGGCTCGTGTTGAGAGAGATGGTAGCAGTGAGATAGAGAGAAGAGGTTGAAGAGGTTAGTGATGTTATGATGGATCGATCGGCTATCGGAAACCCTAACTTGGGTGGTCGCATTTTCTGGACATGGGAGAGAGAGAGAGAGTACCAGCAGTCGATGGGAACAAGTGAGAGAGAGGGAATCGTATTCTGATGGAAACCCTAATTTTGGGTATATATATATCGAGGGGTACAATAGTCTTTTCGCTTTATTCCGTTAACGGCGTTAGGGTCTGATGGATATTGATAGTTCAGGGGGTGAAAGTGTTGGATTTTATACATGAGGGGGTGAAAGTGACAAAGGGTGATAGATTAAGGGGTGTACAGTAAATTAAGCCTATTAGTTTTGCATTAGTTGTATATTGTTACCCAAATTTCAGGGATTATCATCACATCCCCTAAATGGGTGGGATTCTGTTTCTCATCAATATAAAGGAAACAGCCTAGACTCGATCAAATGGGTGGGCAATCAGTTCAAACATGGCAGTTTGAACATTCGGTTTTTCCACCATAAAAGTTCAAAACTAATTCCTATTTCTTTAATTCCCACTAATTCTCATTTCTTTATCACGATCTCTCTCTCTCGCTCCCCAAATTTCGGGATTAACAACTTCATTTGCATTTATCTTAATACTCTTTCCTTTCCCTCTTCTTCTCTTTCTTGTTACAGGAAAAAAAAATTACTCATTTCTCTTTATCTCGGCCAAGAGACGGCACCAACATCAAAGTCCACAATCGGCCAACTCCAACAGTGGGGGATGGAGAGGCGTTAAAGAGAAGAAGAGATTCAGCCGGGGAATTGAAAAATTATTGTCAACGATGGAAGATTTCACCGAAGACCGCTCGAAAATATAATATGTTCCAAGCCTTGGTTACGCTCTGTCCTTGTTTTTGTCGTCGTTTTGTTTTTATGTAAGGCCTTTTAATTTCTTTCTTTATGTATAAGGTCTTATTTGAGACTATAAATATGCAATTTTGATTTTTTTTTTTTGATTCAATTGTGGGCTTTTTTCGATTCAAGGCTGATAAATAAATAAACCATGTTCACATGCCCTTTAAAAGATGGTTATTTCATACAGTGAACATGATTTATTGATTTACCACTTTTGTAAAGTGGTAAATCAATAAATCATGTTCACCTGTATGATAAACGACACATGATTTTATATATTGGATGATTTGATACAATAAAAGATGGTTTATTGATTTGCCACTTTGAAACTTCGGTGATTCGGCATAGTTAACATGATAAATCAACACATGATTCAACCATGTTTTTTTCATGTGGTTTTATGGCGCATTAATCAACCATGTTTTCATTGTTTTGGCTTAGGTGCATTAATCTACCATATGTTTCATGGTGGATTATTACAAAAGTGCATGAAATAAATTTCTCATGACTTGTGTTTTTAGGTTAAAATGTTATGATTATTTATTTTCAATTTTGTTTTGAGATTTTAGATGTGAGAGGATTAGGAGAAAGAATAATAAGATTACGAAAACGAGAGAGAGAGAGAGAGAGAGAGAGAGAGAGAGAGAGAGAGATAAATTAGGAAAGGTTAGGAGAGAGAAATATTAGAAAAATTAGGAGAGAAATATTAGGAAAATCAAGAGAGAGAAATGGTGTTTTGGGGTTTATTTGAATTTCAGGATGAAATCATAAGTAGTCAAATCTCATAGGATGAAATCATAAGGATATTTTCCAAACATGATGCCTAATTAACTCTCCCTTACCATTAATGTACCTCTTTTACAATTTTACTACCATTTTTGTAACAAATTTAATTCATTGGACCGTTAATTCTTTTGTTGCATTTTACATGCCTTTTGTTGCATTTTGCTATTTCTTTTGCTGCAAAAATTAATTACACTTGAATATGCAAAATATTAAATATTCTTTTGCTATTTTACCCAACTTGCCAGTAAATATATAACTCATTTTCACAACAAAACTCAATCTTATGAACTTGTGTTTTTCTTTTATCAACTGTATGTGATTATATATGAGTTATATATAGGAGGATGATCTAATAAGGACTCACGCACGGATCTCCTCTGTGAGGACCACCCCTTTTTTGACTTTCCGGACCAAATTTCGACGATCAAACCGCTCAATGTGTTTAAAACGTGTTTTTCAATACCAACGCGAGGAATCGTCCAAAAAAATACCCGAAAGGATTTCATCCGAGCAGTTTTTCATAATAACCGTACATATATAGTTTATCGAAAAATAACTTTTATTTGGTATTGTGGCCGAGTCTAGATTGTTTATCTACATTGCCTATGTACCCATGGTTTGGGATCAAGCCAAACGTAGTTCATATTCAAGTTTAGTGATTTTTTTTAGTTATACCTTTGCGGCTTCTTTTATGATTTAGTGAATGTTCAAAATTCACCTATAAACTCAAGAATCATGGCATCACTATAAGAAGAGCACATCCCAACTAGGTTGGCACCCACTCTTTTATCAATCATATGCCGATTTTAAGTCTTTTTATTTTGGTGACTGCACCCATTTAAATAGGTTGCCTAAGTATTTGATTCGTCCAATCCAACTCAATATGAATGTAAATTCGAATCAAAATCAAGTCGACCGTAGTTCTTAATTTGAAATTTCAAGCTTTGGTGTGAACATTTGAGGTCCACAAAATTTGTGACTGTATCCATTTAAATGGGCTGCCTACGTATCCAAATTCAATTCAGAATCAATTCTAACGTAGTTACTGAATTTTGATAGATTGATTTTGGCTGTGTAAAGGACCAAACAAATCCTATAACTTTTTAGCCGAAAATTTGAAGTCTTTTGAAAGACATAAACTGAGCAGTTGGAATATTCAGTTGCTCTTTTTTATGGCAAAGTTGAATTTTATCACAATAGAATTTCAATTTGCACCCCAGTGCATAAGAGATTTTTCAAATTGCATCCTCGATGCACAATAGAATTTCCAAGTTGCACCCCCAGTGCATAGGAGATTTTCCAAATTGCGTCCCCGATGCACAATAGAATTTTGCATCCCTGATGCACAGTAGAATTCCCGATTTGCACCCCGGTGCGTAGGAGATTTTCCAAATTGCATCCCCGATGCACAATAGAATTTTGTATCCCTGATGCATAGTAGAATTTCCGATTTGCACCGGGGTGCATAAGAGATTTATCAAATTGCTCAAAACCCAATTGACTTAAATAAAGTCAGTCTAAACCAATTTGAATTTTGATAAACACATCCATATATGCACATGATGGGTGTCTGCTAACGTCAATATACCCATACATTTGTGCCATGTTCTAGTGGTTTACATCTCCCAAATTTCTTTTTCTTTTTCTCCCGGGTCATTGCATTATTTTCTATATGCAAATATTTTTTACCAGCACCACAATTAATATTTACCCATCCAAAGTAATTAAATTTTGCCGTTCAACACTATTTGCGGCATTTTCACAAATACCGGAAAAGCCTACCGCCTTATAAACAAAATGCCACGTGGCGTGCAAATATTGAGAAGAAATGCTTCCCGACCCAAAGATTCGAACTCGCGACATTTGCCACTCGCGCGTGCAAGCTTACCAACTGAGTTAGACCACATGATGTTTCACAATGCACAGTGAAAAATGGAGTATATTATACGGCCAGATTTTTTTTAAAAAATTAGACTTTTATGGCATTTTCATAAAAATGCGGGTAAAAGTACTTTTGCAGGCATTAACAAAAATGCCGGTAATATTTTAGCCGGAAAATTGACTTTTGGCAGCATTATTTTAAACAAATGCCGGTAAAAATTACTTTTTTCATAGTGGCTTTTTCGGGCATTAATTAAAAGGATCTGGGGGGTGGTGCTGCCCCTTAGGGACAGCATTCATGTTGTCCTTCCAAAACTACTTAGTTTTGATCCGTTTTGCTACAGGGACAAGAGAGTTGTTTGGCCTCCATTTTTCCTTGTTTCTGGTTAATTCAACCCACCAAAACGACGTCGTTTTGGTGGTCAAGAAAAAACCCAGCCATAAAAAAAAAAGCTAGATAATACGACGTCGTTTTGGCCTCCATTTTTTCTTGTTTCTCATTTTTCCTTGTTCCACACCAATTCATTCATCTCCAGTTTTTGAATCACATAAGCCGAGACAGACCATTTTGTGGAATAATCGTTGGGTCCAATATTTGGAATGGTTCAGTTCGGTCGGTGATTTTGGTTATAATTTTGTGGAATAATACAACTTAAACAAAAGATAGATAAAAATCCCACACCACAAGGTTATTGGGGTATTATTTTGTTGAAATCTGAACCTGTTATCGCCTTAAGAGTGAGATGAGAGATTAATATGCACATGAATGCGTGTCTGATAAAACTTGTCGATCGGTTTGGTTTGGTATTAAAACTTTCATACCTACATGATTTCATAAAGAGGTGATTTCATACCTTTTCAGACTCCGGCGATCACCAAAACTCCGACGACCCCAATAAATTCCTGCGATGGTTGATCAGCAGCAGGAGGGGTTGATGATGCTCCTCGAGCAGAAAGAAGCAGGGGTGATGAGGGGCGTTTGGCGGGAGAAGTGTAATCACATTTATATGGATTGAATTAATGAGAAACAAGGAAAAATGGAAGTCAAACAGCTCCCTTGCCCCTGTAGCAAATAGGATCAAAACTACGTAGTTTTTGACGAACAATATGGATGCTATCCCTTTAGGGATAGTACTGCACCACCCCCGAATCTAATTAAAATGCTGGGAATAAAAATGCCGGAAATATCCCATTTTGGTGTAGTAATTAGGACTAAGTTGAAGTATGGATTGTTGTTGATGGTGAATCTCATTCCCCCATTTTTAATGCAGGGGGCACTCTGTAATGAGATAAAAGATAAGTAGTACTTGAGAGAAAGAGAAATGGATAAATTGATGTTTTTCTCTTTTGAAGCTGTGTAATGAATGGTACTTTTCAATTTCATATCAAAATTGCATTCAACTGCTTCAGTTTCAGGGTTTTGTTTTTTTATTAATTAAATGCTTCAATTTTATTTAAATCCTTTATGACTTTATCCTATCTTCATTTTTACACGGATCCAGGGGCCTTGTACGGTTTTAGTCCACAATCAAAGCCGTTCATTTGACAATCAATGATTCGGATTATTCTCCATGTAAATACTTATCTTTACGTGAGGATATTCCGGACCGTTAATTGCCGAACGGACGGCTACGATCGGGGGACTACAACAATGTATTGCTTTGAGCAAGACAAGAACCTCACTTACAGTAGGTAATTGTTTTCAGAGTGAAGGGCTTGAAAAGCTGTAGAAAGGTGAATATCAACCGTATCACCGCTGGCTTGAGTAAATGTATCCACTAAGAGCATCACCAGTGGTATAACTAAAACTGGATAATCAAAAGTTGCCACATCAGATTTTGATTATCCATACAAGACATTTATAAAGTTAACAATGTGGAGTGTCACAATGGTATTTTATGTCCATAA
>JAXBDA010003766.1:0-32652 GCA_036023075.1 Gaultheria prostrata | reverse complement strand
ATCACACGTGGCAAGGAGCGTAGCTCTTGCCTACGTGAGATCAAAGAGGTTAACAAACCCGGTCTTTGGTACATAAAACTATTCCTAGCTCTTTGCTAAACAAACAATGTGTACAACATGGCGAGGAAAGCGAATCAACCGGAGTCACGGGGTGTTAATCACCCCATGACCAAACCTACGTAAACTACTCGATCATTACGCTAGAGAGCATGACTATTTTGATAAAGGAAATAAAGAACATGACAAATGAAACTAAAAACTGATTTTATATAGAGTTCCTAAGCTTGCCTACCTCTTTAAACCTTGAGAAATTATCAAACAACCAAGACTTGCATGTGATTCCAAAGGAAAAGACTTGGAGAGGAGAGACAAGATTTTTAACACCACAACCAAAATAAACTAGATTTATGTAGATAACTAATTAGTAGCAACAACATTAAAACTTGGGAAATTAACCAAAAGAGAACACTTACATGAGTTCTTGAGCAAAATGAAAGCTTCACTCTCCTTCAACAATGGAGGAGAGAGAAAAGAGCAAAAACTAGAAATTTAAGACTAAAGGGAAAAACTAGAGAGACATGAGGGAGAGATATTTATACAAGAGCCCAATCTCTCTCCTCAAAAACATCAAAAAGTACCCCTAAAGTGGAAACTTTCCACTTATGGAAAGTTTTAAAGTAACTTTAATGCTGCCCGGATGCCATCTGTATCGATACAGAAGGGTACCTGTATCGATACAGGTCTGTATTTTTTTTCCCCAGTCCAGCTTCTGTATCGATACAGAAGTGATCTGTATCGATACAGATCCTTCTGTTCAGATTCCATTTTGCTGGCTACATCTGTATCGATACAGAGGGGATTTGTATCGATACACTTGGTCTTTTTGCTTGCTTCTTCATCTCTTGGCCACCCCTTTGCCTTCCGGCTTGATCTCGTGACTGCCGAACCTCCCGAGCCTTAGCTAAATCTTCATTTCTCAGCTCTCGGAGCTCGGGAGGGGGGTGCCTTAGGCCCTTGGCCCTCGGATTCCTTGGGACGCTTCCTAATGCGCTTCAAAACGAGCTTTTTCACATGGTTGTGCCTGAGACTATGAAAACAACTAAACGCACACATCAAACATATAAAACGAGATAAAGCGCATGTGCGTGAACACAAAGGCGTAGATAAGCCCAAGAAATATACAACTTTGGGGGCTTATCGATACACACACGACAAATAGAGGCAGACATCTAATCAACCAACTCAGAGACGAGGGAATCGTCGTATAAAATAGAGTAAATCTACTCAACATCCGTTTGTTGCACAACCACCCTTTAAGGTACAGAAGATTACAAAGGAGAAGAAGAAGATCTTGGATTATCTTCTCTGCAAAGCGACCAAACACATGAATGAGTAAGGATTCTGTTCATGCTTCGTTTTCACATTAAAAAGTTATGAATAATTGCTATCTTCTCTAACATCCGTTGCTCACAAGTTATCTGATACATTTGTTGTAGCGAGATATGTATTCAAATGAAATCGATGAAATGGCCTTTGACTTTCAGTAACATTTATGAGTCATTCCGCCCGAAGGGCCTTGTGTCCAGCACGACAATTACTTACCGCCTTGTCATCATTATGTTATATTCCTATATTACGAAACCAAATTATTGAACGTCTATCACTTAATGAATCATTCCATTATTCGAAGTAAGTTCTTGATTCAGTGAGGGATTGGCTCATGCTCAAGGAAATGAAGGAGATAGAGAAAGAAAAGTCACATCCGAAGCGTCACATATTCCCATCGCATTTTGCGACACGATTTGTACACCACTAGGTGCATTACATTTTTCATTCCTCTTGTACTACACGTAACTTGTTAAATTTTCCCCTTGTTTTGTAGAGAAATCTACTTGAAGCTACCCGTAAAGGTCGCAAGTTTCCTAATGTACTAAAAGATCAGGTTGATAGTAAAAAAATTGGGTACAACGTGGCCAAATACGACCAACTACGTTAATTTTCACTTACATTGCTAAATTCAGTTGGTTTGGTTGTGTACCAACTTATGCATCATTGCCTAATGTCCTTCTCTTGCAGCTTATAATACCATTATTTCTAGGAACAGATCTTGGTCATTGGTTTTGTATAGCCCTCTCCCTTGTCGATGCGCATATTGATGTGTTGGACTCACTCAAGCCAAATGACTAACCTGATCGATTGTCCAAAGTTAAGACAACTATAATACGACCCTTCATTTAATGTTTCATATTTAATTTAAATTCCCGATAGCAATTTTCGTTACTAATTACATGTCTATGTTTTCCATATGACTTGTAGCGGAATAAATTGTTACGACTATTCACCGTTTGTGAACTGAAGGTCGCCCATACTTATGATGAGTACGCAATTCACTTTGTAGTGATTCCACAACAAGATAACTGATGGAGAAGAAAAAGAACAAGAAGAGGAAGAGAGAGAATATGTGCCCCGTGGAGGTAACGAATGGGAAACACCCATTTGTCATCTTCTTCAAAATTCTGCAAAGAATGTGCTTGTCGATATACGCACGACAACGTTTTAAAGTACAGAAGATGACAAAGGAGAAGAAGAAGATCTTGGATTATCTTCTCGCAGACCGACCAAACGCATGAATGAGTAGGGATTCTGTTCATGCTTTATCTTCATATTAAAAAATTATTAATAATTGCTACGTTCTCTAACATCCGTTGCTCACAAGTTATCTGATATATTTGTTGTAGCGAGATATGTATCCAAATGAAATCGATGAAATCACCTTTGACTTTCAGCAATGTTTATGAGTCATTCCGCCAGAAGGGCCTTGTGTCCAACACGGTAATTACATACCGCCTTATAATTTTGTTATATTCCTATATTACGAAACAAAAATTATTGAACGTCTATCACTTAATGAATCATTCCATTATCCATGCAGGTTCTTGATTCATTGAGGGATTGGCTCATGCTCAAGGAAATGAAGGAGATAGAGAAGGGAAAGTCGCATTCGAGGCGTCACATATTCCCATCGCATTTTGCGGTACAATCTATACACCACTAGGTGCATTACATTTTTCATTCCTCTCATACTACACGTAACTTGTCAAGTTTTCCACTTGTTTTGTAGAGAAATCTACTTGAAGCTACCCGTAAATGTCGCAAGTTTCCAAATGTAATGACAGATCAGGCTGATAGTGAAAAAAATTGGGTACAACATGGCCAAATATGACCAGGTACATTAATTTTCACTTACATTGCTACATTCAATTGGTTTGGTTTTGTGCCAACTTACGCATCATCGCCCAATGTCATACTTTTGCAGCTTATACTACCACTACTTCTAGGAACAAATCTTGGTCATTGGTTTTGTATAGCCCTCTCCACTGTCGATGTGCGTGTTGATGTGTTGGACTCACACAAGCCATATGACTTACATGATCGATTGTCCAAAGTCAAGACAATTGTAATATCACCCTTCATTTAATCACATTAGATTTAATTTAAGTTCCCGATAATAACTTTTGTTACTAATTACATGTCTATGTTTGCAATATGACTCATAGCGGGAGAACTTGTTCCAACTATTAGCCGCTTGTGAACTGAAAGTCACATATACTTGTGACGAGTATGCAATTCACTTTGTAGAGGTTCCACAGCAAGATAACTAGAAGAAAAAGAACAAGAAGAGGAAGAAAGAGAGTATGTGCCCCATGGAGGTAACGAATGGGAAACACCCATTTGTCATCTTCTTCAAAATTCTGCAAAGAATGTACTTGTAGATATACGCACGACGTTTTAAAGTACAGAAGATGACAAAGGAGAAGAAGAAGATCTTGGATTATCTTCTCGCAGACCGACCAAACGCATGAATGAGTAAGGATTCTGTTAATGCTTCATCTTCACATTAAAAAATTATTAATAATTGTTACCTTCTCTAACTCCGTTGCTCACAAGTTATCTGATACATTTGCTGTAGTGAGATATGTATCCAAATGAAATCGATGAAATCACCTTTGACTTTCAGCAATGTTTATGAGTCATTCCGCCAGAAAGGCCTTGTGTCCAACACGGTAATTGCTTACCGTCTTGTCATCATTATGTTATATTCCTATATTACGAAACCAAAATTATTGAACGTCTATCACTTAATAAATCATTCCATTATCCATGCATGCTCTTGATTCAGTGAGAGATTGGCTCATGCTCAAGGAAATGAAGGAGATATAGAAAGGAAAGTCGCATCCGAGGCGTCACATATTCCCATCGTATTTTGCGATACGATCTGTATATATCACTAGGTGCATTACATTTTTCATTCCTCTTGTACTAGAGTAACATGTCAAATTTCCCCCTTGTTTTGTTGAGAAATCTACTTGAAGCTACTCGTAAAGGTCACAAGTTTCCCAATGTACTGAAAGATCAGGTTGATAGTAAAAAAAATTGGGTACAACGTGGCCAAATGCGACCAGGTACGTTAATTTTCACTTACTTACTACATTCAGTTGTTTTGGTTTTGTGCCAACTTACTCATCATCGCCCAATGTCCTTGTCTTGCAGCTTATACTACCACTAATTATAGGAACAGATCCTGGTCATTGGTTTTGTATCGCCATCTCCCTTGTCAATGTGCGTGTTGATGTGTTGGACTCACTCAAGCCAAATGACTACATGATTGATTGTCCATAGTCAAGACAATTGTAATTCAATGTTATCATATTTAATCTAAGTTCCCGATTACAACTTTCGTTACTAATTACATGTGTATGTTTGCCATATAACTCTTAGCGGGATAACTAGTTCCGACTATTCACCGCTTGTGAATAGAAGGTCACCCATAATTGTGACGAGTATACAATTCACTTTGTAGATGTTCCACAGCAAGATAATTGATGAAGAAGAAGAAGAAGAAGAAGAAGAAGAAGAAGAAGAAGAAGAAGAAGAAGAAGAAGAAGAGAGAGAATATGTGCCCCATGGAGGTAAAAAATGGGAAACACCCATTTGTCAACTTCTTCAAAATTCTGCAAACAATGTACTTGCCGATACTCGCACAACCACCTTTTAAGTTACAGAAGATGACAAAGGAGAAGAAGAAGATCTTGGATTATCTTCTCGCAGACCGACCAAACGCATGAATAAGTATAGATTTTGTTCATGCTTTATCTTCATATTAGAAAGTTATTAATAATTGATACCTTCTCTAACATTGCTGCTCACAAGTTATCCGATACATTTAATGTAGCGAGATACATATCCAAATGAAATCGATGAAATGGCCTTTGAGTTTCAGCAACGTTTATGAGTCATTCCGCCAGAAGGGCCTTGTGTCCAACACTATAACTACTTACCGCCTTGTAATCATTACGGTAACTACCTTCTCTTCCTAAATGGATTATGATACTGCTGATAACGCTCGCAACTGGAGTTTGTATAACATCTTTACGGATGAGAGGAACGAAAGATGAGATTCGATAATGAAAACAATCAAGACTCCATGATAACTTGTAAATATGCTCTCTTTACTCACTTTAATTTGTAGTCTTCAAGCTTTTATTGGCGTATCACGACATGTGGATGGTAATAGAGTAGTAGTAAATTATTGATATATACTGCGCATTCCATTACACATAAATAAAACCGTTTTAGGCTGTTGACTGTTGAGTGTTGACTGCACATAAACTTTGTTCTCTGTGGTTACACAAATTGCTTTTATTGATTTATGTGAAATGAAACGCTTCCTCCCTACCGTTTTCTTTAATATACTTAGGGAGAGAAGTTTTAACTACCTTGCTCTAATAGTTCTAGTGGGAAACATTGGAAACAATGGTGAGTTGGTCTATCGAACATAGGGTGACGGATGTCCGTCAATGGCTGACTTTTATGCTGGAACGGGACTGATTGGTAACTGATTTAGAACTTAATTATTGAGAAGTAGGTCGGGTGTGATAAGCCCCAAATGCTGTTTCTATCCGAACTTATCTCTCTCATTTTGCATACATGCACTTTCGCATTTAAATCCTTTGAATTGATTGGTGTTGGTGTGTTTTAGTATGATTTTAGGTAAAAACGCTCTCAAATGGGCGTGTTCAAGGCTTACCAAAGACTCCTGGTGGAATCCGGGAGTATCTAAGCATCCACGAGACTAAGAGTCACCCTTCCCGAAGCTCGCACGATATTTTGATGTGCTTTGCCACCTGGATGATTCATCATTTGACAAATCTCAAGGGTTTTCAACCATTAGAAAGGCTGAGCCCAACCATAAGAAAGGCTAAGCTCGTCTCCTAAGTAAATGGACCGAACGCCCCAACCGAGCCTAGTATAACCATACCAAAATGGTACAAATCGGGCTACAAAGAAGATGAATCGGCGTCCCGGTGGAGAAAAGATTGATTCAGACGAGTCATCCGAGCTGAGAAAACCTTAAATAACTTGCGAGGAATACAAAAGGCAGTTCAACTGACACGTCATGGATGACATCATCCAAGACGGTTACCTTGGGTGACTAGCTTGTGACAGGCCATGTGCATGTAACCGCGTCCCTCTTAGGCCATCGTGACGAGGTTATGACACGCGTCATTCAAAGATTCGTGGCATGCACATGCAATCATAATAAACTCATTAGGTGACGTACTAGGATGTCAGCTGAGCCGCACATACGATCCACACTTGAGCTTGGAGCCCAAGTCAGGAGTGCTTCTATAAGTATAGTGATGAGAACCCTAACAGATACACAATACAATACACAACTCGCTATTCCTTCTAGAGCTTTGTACTTCTCTCCAAGTCTCTCACTCAACTGTCAGAGTGCTTTCCCCCACCACATTCGGGCTGGGTTTGGCTATAAAGTCAGGTGTTACTTGTGCAGAGCTACCTAAAGAGTTAGGCAAGCCAACTCACGATGGAAAAGAGTCAATCAAGAGAACCATTTGGAGGAGGTCACCACAGTGGTGATGCAAGTGATGTAGAAGATAAAATGGGTGTGAGATTTGAATGTCTTTCTCACTCTCTCACAATAGAAAATCTCTCTCTCTCTCTAACCGAAAATGGAAAGATTATAATGGAGTTTGGTTATGTTTATCAAAGGGGGCAAATGGGGTACTTTCGTTGGTAGGAAATTGGGCTAGGGAAGTTTTGAAGACAAAAGAAATGGAAGGTAAGGATTTAAGGGAAAGAAAGGAGTCAGGGAGAGTTATAGTTATAGGTTATTACTGTTTTGAATTACGTGACAAAAATTAACGTATACATATACATATATATAGTTGAGTTATAATATTAGCAAGAGGTTAGTCTAATATATGTGTACAAGATATTGTAAACCATCATTTAATCTTTTCTCACCTAGATGTGGAATCGTAATCCCTTCTTTTCATTTCTCACTTAACTATCAAAATGCATTGTTATTTTTAATGGAAATGAATGAAGAGTGAAATGTATAGAGTCAGATTTGTTACTAGGGTAAACCTCACCATGATTCGTCATGTAGTTTCCCCAAAATACAGAAATTGATTTTAACACTCTTTTTTCTGTCAAAGTACACACCCCATTAATTTTATCCACGCAATTGCCCTTCATATGTCTTTTTCTTCCCCATAAAAAGGGTAATCATATATAAAAATCAAGGTACTTGAATTTAATACTCTTTTATTTTTCATAACCACATTTTTTTTTGTCCAACTTGTTACGAAGTAAATATTTCGTTTGTATCATCATTCAAACATACATTTTTTTTTTCAAACGTACATTTGCTACAAATACGAAGTGTGGTTATCTATGATGTACGGACACGGACACAGAGACACGAGAATTCTAGAAAAATGGGGACACGGACATGGTGGGGGACATGCCATGTGGAAATATATATATATATATATATATATATATATATACACACACAGTTCTTTTTGTTTGTTTGTTGTAGAATGTAAAAATAAGGGTATATTTGTTAGACTTTCAAATTTTGAGGGGTAAGTGCGTTATAACTCAAAATGTTTGGGTTTGTAATGTAATTAAACACAACCTCTCTATATATATATACTCCTTCGTCGTTTAGTTTACCCTAACAGGCGGCGGCGGCAGCAGATCAACTGATTGGATCGAAGGGGACCTCAACAGCTCTCGTCTGCGACCCCTCTCTGAATCATTGTCGTCGACGACTTCCCCTCTTTGCATCGTCGGTGACGGCGACCCCTCTCTGCATCGTCGTCGACTAGATCTGTACTACATCGTCGTCGTCGATCGGTAGGTTCTTCTTCTTCGAAAGTGACCGTGTCCCCATCGGCGTCTCCCTTGAAAAATTCCAAAAAAAAATAGGGGACACGCCACATCGCATGTTCCGTATGTATCCCCGCCGTGTCCCCGTGTTCCATATGACAATTCGGCGGCCAGGAACTGTATCGGTGCTTCAAAGGTAAATTCACTTAAACTATTTCTCATTTCCCCTATCAAAAGAAAAAGAAAAAAAAAAAAAAACTACTTCCCATTTCCCTCGTTCGCATGTTCGTCGGCGCGCACACGAAAACTCAAAAAACCCGCAAACAATAGAATGACCCGTCGACCCGACCTTCGTCTCTTCTCTCTCTCTGACAGACTCTCGTTCTCTCTCCCTCTCCACCGACGGACACACTCCAAAAAAAATTTCCCTACTCTCAAACCACCACAACCACCAAAAACATCTTCAATGAACGACAGCGACGGACGCACCCGAACGCCGTCATCGGCGCCGGCCCGAGAAGACTGCTGGTCCGAACACACCACTCACACGCTCGTCGACGCCTGGGGCGACCGTTACCTCGAGCTCAACCGCGGTAACCTCCGTCACAGCCACTGGCAGGAGGTCGCGAATGCCGTCAACTCTGTTCACGGCCACATTAAAAAGGACCGTTGCTCCGATGTCCAGTGTAAGAACCGTATCGTCACCCTCAAGAAGAGGTACAAGGTCGAGAAAGCTAGGGTTTCTAGCGGAGGCGTCAGCTACTGGGCCTTCTTCCTTTAACTCGATCACTTCCTCGGTCCCTCCTACAAACCCTCGCCGCCCCAACCACCGGAGCTACCGCACCAGAAAACTCCCCCCGCCCTTCCTCCGTCGCCTTTGCCGGAGCTACCTAACTGGACGGTTCCTGTGGGTCCCCGATCGAAGCGACCGGTATCGGTGGTGTCACCGGCAATTGTGAGGCGGAACTTTTCGGCGATGGCTGCGGCGGCAGCCGCGGCCGAGGCGGAGGAGGGAGAAGAATCGGAGACATCAAAATCGAGCGGAAGGGGGAGCGAGGGGGAGATGAGAGGGGTGGAGTGGTACAGGGTGTTGGCGGAGTCGATAGAGAGGGTGGGGGAGATATATGGGAGAGTGGAGGAGGCGAAGCAGAGGCAGATGGTGGAGATGGAGAAACGGAGAATGGAGTTTGCTAAGGATTTGGAGATTCAGAGGATGAGGATTTCGTGGACAGGAAGATACAGCTGGAGAGGATTAAACGGGCAAAGAAGAAGCGGAGGAGTTTGGAATCTGGTGAGAATTTGTTGGCACTGAATATTTTTACTATTTTATGACTTCGTTCAAAGTTTTGTAGGCATGTGGATGGTTGAAGGAAAAAAGGCTATTTGTTGTAGGTTGTGGACTTGGATTGAATTTAGATGCTTCTCGTAATTTGTCTCTTTGCACCATACCCATTTGTGTTGTTTCTTTTGACATAGAGTATAAGAGGCAAATTTTCATAGCCCAAAACTTTTTTTTACTTTTACAGTGTCAAAATGGAAATGTGGTGACAAAAATATTGGGCTTGTGCCATATTTATGAGTTCTAAGAGAGTCAGTGAGAATTTGGCTTGTGGCTTTTTTGTTGGTTCCAAGAGAGAGTGAGTGAGAATTTGGGCTGAATAGAATGTGACAAAGTCATCATTTGGTTATGGGTATGGCTTGCATAAGGTTGGACATGGTTTTTTGTTACTTTGGCGAGGGTAATGGCATAAGGTCGAAAAAGCCCTATTATGGTTCTTATCAATAGTTTTGGGAACCTTTCATTTTTATGTAATCTGTTGATAGACTGTGCCTAGGTTGCTGTAAAACAAAGTGGTGATGACATGTTGGTGAGAGTTCATATGTGTTTGTTTGGCTACTGATATTTCTTTTGACAAGAGCAGTTTAAGCTTTCTTTCTTTGTATGGGAGGTTGACAGTGCTGCTGGACAGTGTGTGCATTGTTCTTGGGTTGGTTATTTTCATAATTTGTTGAATCTGAAATAAGGATGTTGGTAGCTGGCATAGACTTCATAAAGAGAAAACACTTGCCTAGTTGCCTTCATGTAGGAGAGTCAGGTACTTTGTTACTTTCTAAAGACTGATAAGTCTGATATCAGGAGTTTCAGAAAGTTACATTAAGCAAATGGCGCGAAACGCGTGACGTCATGGTGTTCTAGAAGCAGAATTTCAAAATAAATTTCAATAACATATCTACTCATAATAGTCAAAAGTTGCTTTGTACCATGTTGCTCTATCCATCCTCTAAAGCTCTCCTCTAGTTGAAAGGATGTGTTTCGATCCTCTAAATATATGAAGATATAAATGGAGGATGATGCTCTATTGTCTATTCTAGGTGATGGAAACTCTGTTTACAAAATGTTTAATGTTCAATGGTGCATTTTTTAGAAACAGTAAAAAGATATCCACAAGAATTTTAGGATGAGACCATATCAATGAATAGTTTCAACAAAATCCTAGAAAACAATAATCAAAATGTAGGGAGGAAAGTGGGGTTTGTTGAAATTCAGGATTGAGTTTTTTCAAAACTTGGGGTGAAATGAAAGAGTATTGGGTTGGAGTTGGCATAAATGGGCCACAGGGAAATGCTCTAAAACTGCATTTTTTTAACCATACTATTTTGATTTTCTAGCTTTAGAGTAGGTTGGAATTTGGAGATGCTCTTGTGTCTTGTGAGCTCATGAGTATTGTGATGTCAGTTCATTGGCTGTTTTATTTTTTAATTGGCATCAGTTCTTGGGTTGTTGAAGAAAAGTTTCTAAAAAATTTTCTTTGTTTGATATTTGTGTTTGGTGATTACAGCTTTGAATAGAAGCCATGACTTTTGATTGCCTGTAAAACAAGATGAGAGCTTTTGTTGTACTCTTTTTTTCTAGGAAGTTGGGATGAGCCACTAGCTAGCTCGATGTCAAATCAAAATCATCATGTAGTTCCTTGGATGTCGAACAAAAGTGATGAAATTTTTTATGGGATATAGCTTTTTGGGTGATTTTTGCCTAAATCGAAACCATGGCTTTTGGCCACCAATTATGGAATGTGAGCTTTTTGTGTTATTGGAGAAGTTAGGATGAAACTACGGCTTAGTGGCATGTGTTGAAGTCCTTCAAAACTGTACTTCAAAGTCGTGACATCTTTTCTATGTCATGGATGTCCAAGTCCAACTGTCCACTAACCTTTTTTAGTATTACTGTTTTCTTGGATATTTGAGTTGTTTTATATATCAAATTTGATCATAGATTCCTTTATGACAATAATTGGTAGTTTTTCTTGCTTCGTAGCTTGGAAATTTAGCTGAGTTCTTGATGAATCAGCATGTGCTTGCTTATTAGATATGGGTTTTATACTTGTCAAAAACATGTTTAAGTCTTAGAAGCCGAAGGGAATGGTTTGAGTTCTTATACATGAAACTTGTATTTGGTGGGACCCTAGTACTTTCTTTTCTTTTATTCCTCCTCTGCTTCTGTCGGTGATTCGAAAAAATTTCATGAACAGACTTTTTCTTTGCAATGTTGTTTTTGGGATGATATTCTGAATACCATTTGATACGTGTCCTTGTATGATGATTAAAGTTTGCGTTAGCACATCAAATCGTGACTTTAGATCTCTTTTGATTGGTGCTTGACATATCTAGGTAAGACTACAAATCCAATAATGTCAGATGACCGTCATTTTTACCAATTTTCAAATTGAATTCGCCTCTTGGACCTAGGGGTGCACAAGAAAACCGATATAACCGCCAAACCATCCGATCCGGACCGAACTGGTTCATTGGTCCGGTTATGGTTCTAAAAAACTAAGGACCGGTAATTATGGTTCGGTTACTGGTTCTCACTTTAAGAACCGAATCGGACCCATATAACATATATATTAAATTGATATGCATAATTTAAATTATTAATGGGTGAGTTTCCCACTTGATAAAATCAAATTTTATCAAATTTTGATAAAATCAACTCTTGATAAAATCTGATTTTATCAAGTGGGAAACTCACCCAATATACAAAATTATGTATCTTAATCTGGTAAGTTAATATTTTTTTTCTAGTAAGGTATTCTTTTTAGTCTATTTAGTGTAAAAATCTATTTTGCTAAGAAGCTTTTAATACATTACTATAATCTACTAATACCAAATTGACAAATTACCAATTTCAATGCTTTTTTGTTCCACCTTAATTTCACGATTGCTACACTTCAAGACATGTTGTTTAAATTATTTTCTCGTTTTTAGAATATTCTATTAGTTGTTTAAGCGATTTTTTTTTTGTTGTTGTTTTCATCAATTTTTGGAATTGTTTTATTGGTAGTACATTGTCAAGTACTTTGTAGATGATGTGGATCATATTTGGTTTCAAATGTCATATATCCTATAATTATTTATTTATTTATTTTATATTGTTTTGGTGCTCTAAATTCTAAATAATTTTTTGAATTTATGTGTTGTGATAAAGTGTTCCTTAATCGGATAGAACCGGAACCGAACCAAAACCGGTCCGGTCTTGCGGTTTGGATCTGGACAGGTTCTACATATGTATTGGTTAGGTTTTGGTTCTTAATTTTCTAGAACCGGTTAGAATGGTCCGGTTACTGGATTTCTAGAGAATCGATCCAATCCGGACCGTGTGCACCCCTACTTGGACCCTTCCCCAAATTGCCTTTGCACGAAGTTTAGTGCCGAACAAATGAATTTGTTTCCTTTTTGGTGGCTGTGAATTTTGAAGAAGTGCCCTCTGTTGAATCTAACAAGGGCCATTGGTCGACATGGGAGTTGATGTCTGCAACTTCAGCAAAAACTCCAGTCACGTTGCAAAGCTATGTTGCTGAAGACTTTTGACAAATAGAACATCTCCATGGATGTGTTGAAACTATTGTATTATCGACTTATGAAACCCCTCTTCTACACTTGTACTAATATTCCAATAGGGCAGTCTTATAAAAAACCGAAGAAAGAGAGGACTTATCTTAGTAGTAGTCTAACTTTGACTCTTTCTGCAATCTTGAGAAAGTTGTTCCCCACTTGTATATATTAGAAGAGTTCTTATTGTCACTTGACGATCATTTGAACCAATATTCGTTCTGTATGCTGTAGGAAGTAGGAACTTTGAGATGAAAACTGGGGCGGCGAGTAGTTCAAGAACACGATAGTAGTTGAAGATATGTATGAGAGTGAAGCAATGACTATTAAAGAACAAAGTCAATCAAACTGAGTTTAGATGTATTAATTCATTCAAACATGGTTCTTTATTCTGCATCATGTTGTGCTTACTCCTAAACTGTGGTTGAGCTTCCTTTTACTCCATTTTTCCATTTTTGCTGGGTCTCTGCATTGACTCAATATTTACTTTGTGCCATAACCTGTTATGATTCAATTTCACGGACTTTGTACTTATCACATTGAAATCGTTTATCTGTTCCAGAATTTGAGGCTAATCAATGTATTGATGATTTTTGTTAACAAGAACTGAACTTTTGACATTGATTTCGTTTCTCTGTATTGCAGGCAGTTATTTGTAGGAGATCATGGTGGAGGAATACCGATTCGAGTGATGCTGAAACTTGTTGGAAGATATATAGGAGGGTATTTTGTTTTGCCCGTGAAACACACAGAATTATACTGATTTTGCAGGAGGACATCATATGAGGAGTAGTAGGTTGTGAAGTTCTGGATGATACTTGTGCTTTAGTTTTACTTCTGTAGTTCAGATGGAGTACTTCTTCATTTCTCTTCGTTGTTGGGAAATTACAGAATTAAGAACAGAGATGGTGGTAAAATGTCATATATCTGGCAGGGTTATTATCTATTAAGCATTGTCAGATCCTAATTTGTTGTGGAATGAGTTATGTTAAATTTCTTTCGGAGATAAATTATCGGACTTAAGGTCCCCGTAGTGACCCAAGTCAGTACACCTCGTGGTGACCTCAAGTGAGTCATCTGAAATCTTTATTTGGGAGTAGAACAGTTCATTTTTTTTTGGAATGTTGAGCATATTATGAGTATAAAAAATTATGATCATCGCGGATTGTTAGACACAATCGAGACAAATTTGTCTTACAGTTTATTCTCTAAATGATATTGGCCAATCATTTTCGTAAAATAAATGGTTTCGACCATATGACTACCAATATTTAATTAATTTGATTTTTTATATAAATGATCTACTCAGCATTTCCCACAAATTAAATATTTCCGATCTCAAATACAGATTATAGAGGATCCACATTTGAGGTCATTACAGGGGTGTAGTGACTTGAGTCACTACGGGGATCCCAAATCCCAAATTATCACGCAATCAAACGAAAATGTAAAACGTAAACGGAAGTATTTTTATTTTTTTTGGAACTGGAAGTTTACAAAATTCATTCAAAAGAATGCAATAAAAACAAGAATGCAAATATAATTTTATAATTGCGCATCCGAATAATTTCTCTATCCAACATTAGTCCACATGTAATATAAAAATCGAATGAATGTCTATCTTTGCTTGCGAATTGCAGAAACCTTATTGCAACAAACCGAGATTTACTCCCTCCGTCCCTTTTATAGTGTCACTACAAAAAATTTGTCTGTAGTGACGACCTAGTGACAACCTAGTTGTCACTAAAAGTGTGTTGCTAAAAATATTCACTGACAGCTTTTTGTACTAAGCTGTCACTAAAAAGTATTCAGTGACAGCTTTTTGTATTAAGCTGTCACTGAATACTTTTAGCAACACACATTTAGTGACAACCTAGTTGTCACTAGATTGTCACTATAGATCAAATTTTTTGTAGTGTGTGTACATTTCCATTTTGACCTGTCTCTTAATAAGTGTGTGTTTTGAAAAGTTAGTGAGTACATTTCCTATTTTGCCCTTAAAAGCAGATTCCTTTTTAAAAAGTTTGTGGGTAAGTAATATTATATTGATAAGGGTAAGTAATGGAAGTAAATATAAAAGTTGTAAAAGTTGATGTGAGAGAAAAATAGTTGGAATTCTCAGGTAATACACTTAAAAAAAGACGGAGGGAGTACTAAAGATGGAGCTTCCTTATAACCAAACGTA
Organism: Gaultheria prostrata; assembly: GCA_036023075.1. Lineage (NCBI taxonomy): Eukaryota > Viridiplantae > Streptophyta > Magnoliopsida > Ericales > Ericaceae > Gaultheria > Gaultheria prostrata. The sequence continues at coordinate 17,375 of JAXBDA010003766.1, read as the reverse complement.
GATAATCAAATACTATGCCAGGCTTCCAGCATAAACATTGTGGCCACTATATTGTAAATGTATTTTGCCTTTTTCAAGGGTGTTTTTTGGAAGAGTTTTCAAGAAGAGGTTTTGAGGTTGATACTAAAAAGTAGGGCTGTCAACGGCCCGGTTTGGTGTGGATTGATATGAATCCGAGGACCGAACCAAAAGTCTACAGTCCAATAAAAGGCTATCCATGTCCGAACCAAAAATCTACGATTTGGTTCTGAAACAATAAAAAAACTCATAATTCGGTTCACGGTTTATCCATGGATTATTACAGTTCACAAAATAAAATACTCCCTCCGTCCCTTTATAGTGTAGACATTTCCATTTTGGGCTGTCCCTTACTAAGTGTATGTTTTGAAAAATTAATGGGTACATTTCCTATTTTCCCTTAAAAGTAGATTCATTTTTGAAAAGTTAGTGGGTATATTATTATATTGATAAGGGTAAGTAGTGGAAAGTAGATGTAAAAGTTGATGTGAGAGAAAATAAGTTGGAATTACGAGGCAACACACTTAAAAAGGGACGAAGGGAGTAAAAAAGATTTCACATTCCAAATTCAAAGCCCAAATAAAATTTAAAAAACAAAGAACAGATTTCCATAGTCCAACACAATAAATAAAGAAACCACACCACAGAGTCACAGACCACAAATCTAAACAAAATAGCCCCAGATAACACCACAACCAGTCCCGGGTTTGGGAGTACTAATAAAACCTAAAACCAAACAACCATCAAGCTGACAACTCTTATTTGTAGCTTGAACTGACACAGACACAAACATGAACACCAGAAAATAGGAATAGCAGTACTCCTCCAATGGAAAATTAGATTTATATTATATATATATATATTTGTTTTTAAATTTATAAAATTCTCACGACCCGGTTCGGTTTATCCACTGTTCTTTTATGAAAATCCATGAACCGAACCGTGAAGCACGGGTATCTAATTTTTCAATCCGTGTCCGAACCATTAATCCACGGACCCAATCCAAAACCTACGGTTCGGTTCGGTTTGGATTCGCGGTTCGCAAATTTTTTTTGACAGCCCTACTAAAAAGGTTAATTTAGTATACATGAAATGTGGACCAAAGTATTTTTAACAATAACAACAAGGGCTAATAGGTTGCATTGGGATTTGAGGGTTTGCTCCAACCTAAGGTCTCATGTTCGATTCCCCTTGTCAGCAAACGCTTGAGACCACTCGGGTTATACTCGATCGTTATCTCCAGGGACCTTGAATTAGTCGAGGCGCGCACAAGCTGATCTGGACATCCTGTTATAAAAAAACAAGGGATAATAGGCCACAGTTTCACATGAGACTCACTTGTTCGGATCAACCACCTCATTCCGTTTAGGTTTCCCACCATCGATGTCAAAATAGTTGGCCAAAATGTTTTTGGTATTACGATCAATCGTTAACCGCTTGTAATTTGTAAGCCTTGTTCTTATAATTCAATTCTATCCAATTGTTTTCTTAGCATATGAGTTTCAGCTTTCAAATTCTAAACTACCAATATAGGATCCATACAATCGGAATTTCTTTAGAAATTGTCCTTCTCGTTTGCATGAAATCTTAGTTTCATCCCTCTTGAACTAATTGCGTAAAAATTACGCCTATAGTTTACGTTCCGTTAGATTCCCCCCTCTTGCTGACGGCGTGATTGAAACAAATAGAATTCAAAGGGAAAGTTGTCATTTCTCTCTCACGAAATTGAGATTTCATGCTAACTAGAGGGGTAACTTCTAATATTTTTCCTTTACTTTCGCAAAAAAAGACAAAATACCATACATTCCATAAATTTTTATTTTTGAAAAGCAAGGAGATATTTATTAATATTTGAAAACAGATTACAAAGATTAATTAAACCAAGACAAAAAAAACATCACAATGCAAGGAAGCATCCCAATAATATTTGCACCCGACCCCAGGACAATCATATCCCGCCAAGAACTTCAAGGTAAACAAATTGTTGTCAAGATGTCAATCAAACAAGATAACCAAAAAATTACAATCCAAGATGAAGTCCCCCTGATATGATCAAACATCCGAGCCCGTTCTAACCGAGAATTAGCAGAAATCAGTAGCTGAGTAGAGGAAACAGTAGGAATGGCCTTATTCCAACAACAAAACTAAGGAAGGCATCCCAACCTGATGCAACAGAATTTACGAGAGAATAGTTAGCGTGCTATTTTAAAAGAAGATAGATCTCGAATCCACGAGAGTTTTTGAATCCACAAGAAGAGAGAGAGAGAGAGAGAGAGAGAGAGAGAGAGAGAGAGAGAGAGAGAGAGAGAGAGAGAGAGAGAAAGAGAGAGGTGTCAGAGTTACATTAAGTGAATAAAAGTCGGTGAAAAAAAGAGATTACATGCCCTTTTATCGGGAAACCCTAGCAAACCCTAGCAAATACTATTAAAAAATAAAGTATCTCGAAAATTAAGGAAACTCCCAAAATTGAAAACTATAAACAAATCTAAGATTTTCTGGAATCAATGAAAACAGAATTATAAGCTAAGAGTAATTCGTAATCTAAATATTTCCTAAAATAGCAAAATTACTCCAGACCTAAACAAAGGAATTTGGCTGAAATCCACCATCAATCACGATTTTAGGGTAGTGAGTCATGACCGCATCGCAATTCTACTCGGGAATAAATTGCCGAATTGGGGCCGATTCCAGGCTCGTGAATAAATTGCCTAATTTGGCAATTTTTGAATTAAAAGCTGTTTGGGTCTCCAAGACTTTGACTGGTCCAATTGGTAATAGAATTGGGCTGCTACTTATTCTACATCAAAACCTTAATTTTTTTATATAATCGATCGAAATATGATGAGGAAATTTGAAATTTTCCTTATATCTGTATCATCAACTTATTTAAAAATACGAAAAGCAACCCCTTTGTTAATGTTCTGGTACAGTATTTTTTTTCAATTGGATTTTTACATTCTTGTTATTTTCTTTTTTCACGAGATCAAAAAAAAGTTGTTACAGTAGTATTTAGGTATATCTTGTAATATTGTTTGATTAAGAACTGGAGCACTCATGAATATTAAGTGACCGAGTGTGTTAAATACAGGGATAGCAGCGCTGTTTATTTAAAAATTAGAAGATTATAAAATGAAGTCCTTAAATTGTTGGACCCTAGCGAAAAGTTAGACCTTTACAAAAAATTGTGCGTTTTTTAGATAAAAAAAATAAAGTACCTCGATTTATAGTTTTTGTAATTTGCACCATATTGAAGATCTCATCAAGTACTTTAATATGGTGTAAAGAAACTCAAAAAATGATGCATGAAAGTATTCTATTTTGCAATCCGAAAATTGCATGACTTTTTTTTTTAGAGGCGAGCAATTTGGGACGGATGTAGTACAACAAGTCAACAAAATACATATCAGTAGTTTTATGAAATGGGACTTCTAAGATAGTTTTTCGTTCCATTTTCTCCTTTGTTTGTGTCGACAAAAATCATCCTCTCCTCTATTGCTCTGTCGGCCATTTGTTTACTGTGAATACAATGTCAAAAACAAATACAATTTTAGCTTTGATGATTTCCAGACTTATGCTAGCTGGTATTTGATTATATATCTACGATTGTTTTGTTGGACGATTCAGATTTTTGATCATATGCATTAACGGTGGTGGATCCAGAAATATGATTGAGGGCACTTAATTCAACATAGCTTAGAGTCGACTTTCCGCAATCAAACATAACATTATAGAAAAATGCTAAATTTTTTATTTGCAGGTGTATTCATTTAATACAAAGCCTTGCAAGTTTATAAAAATATGCACAACAATTACATATATAGTATATTCCTGAAGTTCTTCAGCTTTCACAGTTGACCACTAATTAACTCATCAAAAAATACATGATATCACAAACTTAAAAGCCCAAACAAACCAACGTTACCCTAATTACTATAACGTGTAATCTTCAACCCACAAATTGGATTGTTTCTTTTTACTTTCACAGTTTCACATTTACAAGAGATGTTCTTTAAAAGTTTCAAAATAACAAGAAATGTGCAATAAAAGTTCAACAACAAAAAAAAAAAGTTCAAAATATTATGGGGCACTATTAATGTTTCGGAATTAAATAGAAGTTATGTTAAAAGGGGAGACTTTGATAATGTTAAAAGGCTAGGGGATCACGTGCCCACCCTGGCCTCAATGTAGATCCGCCTGATCTGTCGATTAATGGTATGTTTAATGAGATAAATACAAATTTAAAATCATGTCAATTGCTACTGAATCAATGAAACTTCTAGCGCAACTAGTATTCTCGACTTGTTCTAAAAAGTGAACAGTTTTGATCATTAGAATGAGATCTTAAGGACCTACAAATGACCAAAACTCGAGGTGAAAATTGCTAGAACAAAATACTTGTACAACTTAAAGCGTGGTAATTGATCTGTGTAGCAGAAATCCAAAAATTAGATATGTTTTCAAAAGTATACAAAGTGACAAATTTAAGCATAAACCTAGCTTGGCTTATTGAAAGAGCATATATATAGGATCTTCAAAGTTCCGAAATAAGAAACAAATGGCTAAGGCCATAAGACCTAGCGAGCAAACCACGAGAGAATTATTCATAAGAAAACCCCTTGAGTAGAACTATATATATGTATGTATCTGCAGAGGAAAAGTAGTAAACGATTGACAAAGGGGAACTTCAATGGACTTGTCTTTTTTGATAATCTCTACCACGGATCTTCCACGCAATCCCTGCAGAAGTAACAATACAAGTTTCAAATTAGGCATCGAACTTGATTAAAAATTGACTACGATTTTTATTTGTGGATTTTGAATACTCCTGTCAACACAACATTACGAAGATGAATGTGCGATATGTACAAAACACGACATAGATATTTATTAATTTATTTATTATGGCCTATGTAGATTTTACATGCACATTATGTGGACTGTTATAGGACCCATTTATTGTTTCTTTTCATAGCATGGACACTCAAGTAACGGAGGTCTAATAGGGTAATAAGGCTCATAGACAGACAACTTATTAAAGGGTTTCTGCCTGGGAAGCTATTTAGAAGTAAATTTCATGTGTGAATGTGGATAAATGTTATTTGGTTCAAGAAGAATGTTCCAAGATCGGTTTTTATTTTGTGGTTGGCCTTTCAGCAGAGATTGAGTACAAATGATAGACTTGCCTCTTCGGGTATGATTGTTGATGTAACATGTTCACTATGTGGGATTGCGAATGAATCTCACTACCACCTCTTTTTTTATTGCTCTTTTTCTAGAATTGTATGGCAAGAAGTTTGGAAAAGGTCTTCCAGTACAGGGGTTCTCTATCATCTGTCGGATGTTATGGCATGGTTTATTTAATATATGGAAGGAGAGGGGGTTAATTGCAGGGTTATGAAGGGATCCTTGGCTGCTATTGTATATGGGCTATGGAGGGAAAGGAACTACAGGGTATTTCAAGAGGTTTGATACAGTACATGAAAAGAGTCCCATAAAATCACCCAGAAAATGCATCCAATGGGTGAAATCCACCCTGTACCGGGACAATGTACTGGGTGGATTTCACCCATTGGATGCATTTTTTGGGTGATTATATGAGACTTTTTTCATGTACCATACACTTTCCCTTCAACAAAAAGCAACCCCAACAAATCAGTGGCTCAAACAAATATCAACTCTATCAGGGTAGTTTTGTGTTCAACAAAAGGGGTAAAGGCTTTACGGAGAGTAGGTCTTTATGTGCTAGTTGGGACTGCCAAAGAATTCTATTTTCCAAATCTGAGAAAGTTAATAGTAGTTTCATGTATAGGGTGGTTTTGTTTTCTTGTTTAGCATAGTTAGGGCTTGTTAAGGTCAATTTTTGGTTTGTAGTTTTGCCAGAGCTCTCTCTTTTTTGGAACTGTGCCAGAGCTATCTCTTTGGTGAGGTCTTTTTGTTGGGTTAGAGCTTTATGAAAGTATAGTACTTATCAAAAAAAAAAAGAAAAAAACTTATTAAAGGGTTGGACTTTTAAGTGTTAATTGGCTTATTAAAGGGTTTGGACTTTGATTAGTAAAACCCATTGATTTTTTATGAACCGAGTAGTAGGTTTACATCCCAGCAAGCCAAACCACGACAATCTCTATCTCTTGTGATTGTTTGTGTTTATCTCTCTATTCTCTACGTGGTGTGGTTAATTTTCTTGTTTGCAACGCATAGATTATGTTAGTTTGTGATTTGTTATCGTCTACAAAAGATGAACCCTTATTTCTAAGTTTGATCTGTCTGACCCTTAAATATACTGTTAGATTTCTTGGAGGGTTCCAACCTAAAACCAATTGGCAATAGGTGGAGTAGCCTCTAGAATTTATTAACCAGGCTTGGGTGGCCTAGATAGGCGATGTGGGATTTAACACTCCCCCTCACGTGCAGCCGGGATGCACGTGAAGGTACAAATTGAGGAGACTGAAAATTTGACTTGGGCGATAGAAATTTGACCACATCATGAGGTGCGGCCACCCAAGACCTAGCTCTGATACCATGTTAGATTTCTTGGAGGGTTCCAACCTAAAACCAATTGGCAATAGGTTGAGTAGCCTCTAGAATTTATTAACCAGACGTGGGTGGCCTAGATAGGCGATGTGGGATTTAACATATACATCCACATCCGAGTAGATGTCACATGGTGATATACATATACATATATATGTATAAACAAAGGCAAATATATTCCCTAGGAAGGCGATGAGAGAAACAACGATGGGTATTTTGTCATGCATTGTTTCAACGCGAACCTGCTGAATTTGGGTCTCACAATAAGTTTATTTTAACAACACTTGCAAACTTCAATATGAAAATGTCGTTAATGTTTTAGGTAGCGGCACGGGGTGTTTGGTTGAGGCAGCGGCAAAGGCAACAATAGGAGGTTTAGAAGTTTGTTTTTATTGGCTCAGTTCTTTGAGGTTTGCAGCTGTGTAAGGGTTTGTAGCCGTGTAGGTTCTCGTTTTTCCTGCCTTTTGATGGTTGATGTCTTGTCATCCTTGCAGCTTTTTTGGACCTGAGTGGCATTTTTTCGTGGGTGGTGTCTGATTTGGGGTTAAGGATTTTAGGCAGAGGGTATTCTTGGGTGCTGATTTGGGTTGGGATGTGGTTCTTAATTGGATTTTAGTTTTGATTCGTGTTGGGTCTGGTTGTATTTTAGAGTCATGGCATGGCGGCTGATTGCCGTTAGTCTTGGTGCCAATTCTGTTGGGATTCTTGATTTTCGTCTTGGTCGTTTTAATCTTTGTAATCCGAGAAAATTTTGGTGCAAATAGGGTACCACGTGGACAGTTCGGATTTGGAGAGAGAAATAGGAGAGAGGACGAGGAAAGAGAGTGAGTGGATCAAAGGAGAGAGTGTTTTTATCCGGACTGTCCAACACACTTTTAGATGGTCTAGACCGGATGTCTCGAAGGGGCACCACATCGGATGCTACCCTCTCGATGCCTAAAATTTCCCTTGTAATCCTATCCAAAGGTTAATAAATTTTTTTCGTTGTTCAAAAAAAGAATTTCTGCCACACATTTAAACAAGTACTACAATCAAAGGGGCATTCCCTTTCTGATGCAAACCAAATCCCTATTTAAGCAACAATCAAAGGGATAAAAGGGAAACGAAACAGGAAGAGCATAAACAATATTCTGGGGTACACTAGAATCAACACATGTGAATCCAAGGAAAGAGGAATAATAAAAGTGTGGTGTTAAAATCAGTGGTGGCATTTGCTGCACCAGTTGCATTTATTTCATTAGGGGATATTAACAACAAGAACAGAATTCTGTTAGATGAAGCTCAAGCGATATGAGCAGTAGATAGGCTATTTGGAATTAGCTATGATGGTGATAATAATGAGGTCATAAGCAAGATTGCTGAGATGGAAGCCCTTAATAAGGTAAGAGCTGATATATATTAATCTCTAATTTTCACTTTGTCCGGTTCGTTTGCTTAGATTGGTTTGTTTCAGGAGGTTATTTCAAGTATTTTGTGGTCTTTGCTCCTGTTTTTGAGTTTGAGTTTGCTTTTGGGTGGAGTGTTTCTTTTTTGCTGTCTGAAGTTTAGGAGTTAGGGTTTAGATTTTCGTTTTGATTGTTTGGTTATCTTTTTGTCAGCCTTCCAATCTTTTGGATTTTGAGAGACTTTCTTGCTTTTCTCTTGTCTCATTTAATCTTGTATTTTCGGTATTTGAGTACTACAATCCTTTTTTACCCTGGAAAAAAAAGAGAGAACAAGTTGAGGGGTTTAAATTTGCGTTGTGAGGCACGGGAGAGGAATAGAGTAGAAGAGAGCAAAAGAGAGAGCAGAGCAAAAAGAGAGAGAAAACCCATGCATGTGATGGCGATGGGATTTGAGATTATGTCTCATGTGCAAATTTGAACCCTCCCCACTAATCGGCTAATCGGTAAGTATCGGAGCATGGGGTACCCGAGGTTCGAGCACATATTAATTCCCAAAAAAAAAAAGCATATAAGGGCATGTTACTGAGAAAAATGGGATTTGATTGCGGATAAAAAAATATGACATGATTTGATCGCCGAGCAAAATAAATAAATAAAAAGATAAATGGGATTTGATTGATGAAGGCAAGGAAGAGCCCAATTATACGAACAACGAGTTTTCAGTGCCCGTGCATTGCGCATCCGGTCGTCCATTTCACACATCTAGCAGCGGTTGGATAAATTGACAAAACTGAAGGGATCCGCCAAAAGACTCGAAACAACACGCGCGAGATGCGCCAAAACTGGATGTTATTTTGGTGAGACGCGCGAACTAGATAATTATCAGAAATCGCAATTGGAGTCAAGAAAGAAGAGATTTATATTAACGATAGAGATGAAGAGACAGTACTAGTTCCTGCAATGTCAAAGCCTATGATTGATGAAGATTTCCAATCACATGTTGTAATCTTTCGTTTTCTTTCATGGACAACCACATGTTGTAATCTTTCTTCACCTATGATTGATGAAGATTTCCAATCAACGAGCAACACGCACGTACACTGTTGTTCTGAGAGTACGTAAAAGAAAGATGACAACATGTGGTTGTCCATGAAAGAAAACGAAAGGGGCCCGACTCCTGAGTGTCAAATTAAGAAGAACAATCATGCATGTTTCGGGGGCATGCTCGTATCAGGTAAACTGATTGAAGGAGGTGACTAGTGAAAGAGCCTTGGAAGTTTAATGAAGCCACTAAGGAGCCTATTTGATTGAATTGAGTTAGCCCCTCTTTTTGTTTGATCGGTTTGGGTGAGCCAATAGTTGTTAAGTATTTGAGGGGCTTGTGTTGATCTTGATCTGTACAGTCTCTTGTTTTTGTTTTTCATAACCGGATGTTCAGGCCAGCTTACGCGCACCTCAACTGATTCCGGGGCTCTGAAGGTAACGACCGGGCATAACCCCCATTGGCTCCAAGAAATTGCTGACAAGGAAAACTGAACTTGAAATTTTAGGTGGGAGCAAACTCCCCAAGTCCCAAGGCAAGACCGGCCACTTTGTCAATCCCTTGAGATTCATCTCCATAAATTTCATGCATATTTATATTGCGACTTCAAAGGATTGGGAGCTAGACGGGAGCAACTTTGACTTCTTTTGTTTTGTTTTGTCCTAATTCAAATTACTTATAGTAGTAAAAATTTGACGCAAAACTAGTAAGCACGATTTTTTTTTGAATAAAGACAAAACGAAAAAGCCAAAAATGCCATGACTATTTTAGAGGAAACTGGGCCTAAACAAGAGAGCAGAGCGAGACGATATAGAGAAACTCATATGGATTTTTTATTTTTATTTTTTGCGTCTATCTACTCTAGCATAATCTATAAGCTAGTGTGTAAAGAATGTGACCCTATGCTGAGACTCGAACCTAGGACAAGTTAAGAGAATTCCAGACGGGGTTTGAGAATTTATAGAATTTTTGTGTTAAGTCAGAATTACCCACTCGGACCACTTCAACCTAGAGATTTTCTATAATCTACCCCCCCAAAACTAGAGATTTCTATACAAATCACACCTTATCCCTAGAACTATACTTAGATGAAGAATTACATAGCTAGGATGCAGATGCTACACACGACAGCAGCAGGAATACTCACAAATGGAGAGAGAATTTCGTAAAACAGCAACTGAAAGACCAGCAACAAATAAAGTGAAAAATGCATTTTTTTTTTAAACAGCATAGAATAAGAGATTTTATGTTGATCTTTGAAAATAATCACAAAAGATTAAAGGAAAGAAAACAATACGGCATCACAACAAGCAGGAAGCATCGATCCCAAACCAGGTTGCCACCAAACCTATAGCTCAACAATCATATGCCACTCGTACTAGACAAGAAAATGAACAAGGTTGGCATTAAGGAACAAACCGAACAAACAAAAGACTATAGTAGAAAAAACCTCCTTAACAATGACATTATACAGAGCTTATGAGTGGATCGATGTTCGAAATGCATGTTCTTATAAACACAAAAACCACCCCCTTTGATCTTTCTCTAAAATTGACAAAGGTGAAAAAACAAGGGAAATGATTTCCACACCCCCTTTTATCCCCATACACTCCATTTTTGTCTTTATTCAACTTGAAATTACCAAATTACCCTTACTTCAAGAGTCACCTTTTTCATATGAAGGGCAATTTGGTAATTTCAAGTTGAATAAAGACAAAAAGGGAATGTATGGGGATAAAAGGGGTTGTGGAAATCATTTCCCAAAAACAAAATGGAATAAATGGGATGTCCTCATATTGTCCCACAAAATCTGAAGTACGCAACATGAAATCTAGTAAAGGCACAAAGGACACTCACAAATGGAGATACAAAATCTCCAAATTACCCTTGCAAAGACCTTGTACACTACTAAAAGAAAGATATTAGTGGGGGCAGTACTAGGAATGGGGTCGTTGGAGTATCAACCAAAAGGGGAAAGGTTTAATAAACATTTGGTTTTCCGTACATATCTGAGATTTGAGAGAGAATACACATAAGATTGCATGGACCCTGAAATATATTACTAATTTAAGGCACCTTAAAAAAAAAAAATTATTTAATTTTGTTGTTGTTGATGGTATTGTATTGGATATTAATTGCAACAAAGTGTTTGGTACCTCAAATGACAATCATTGGCTCCACAAGATCTGCAGAATCCAATAAGATATATTAAATTAATCAAAACACTCAGATATTTTGTTTTGTGATCTCATACCCACGGTTTTTGCATAATGGAGAGAGATAAAATATTTCGTTGGGTTTGTGAAGGCTAATTCGGTTTTCGTTTGCCACTTCGCTGAGTATGTAAATTTTAGGATATTTAACTTGCTATATCGGCAGCTGCGGATGCAACTGTACATTCTTCTTCATTTGATACCAACTAATACTTGGAGTGAGCTGTTTGTGTAAGTTGCCGATGCAATATTCAACTTTACATTCTTCTTCATCAGTTTCATTCTTTTATATTTGTGTTAGTTGCTTGATTATTTTTCGTGAGATTGTGTGTGTTTTGGTTTGCGTCGGTTCGATGGCATATTCGTCCAACTAGAACTATCAGTAGCACTAGCACTAGTACAAGCAGTAGCTACATTTTGCTCAAGAATTTTTTAATAAAGGAGTGGCCATGCACAGAATTTTCAAGGCCAAATAATCAAAATCTTAGAAGTACTGTCTCGCTAGGGTTTAGCAGAGAGAAATAAGTGATATATAGCCAATAATAACTTTTGATTAGTCCTCAAAATATTACCAATGTCCAAATAGGAGGATTTAAGTTAACTCTTACCATTCACATATTCATTTTTTGTTGGTATTCCATGGCGTTTACAAATGTATTTCAAGGATTTCGTTCACCAGCTGTAAAGTAAATTTTCTCCAAACGGTGTAGTTAGTTTGTACCCGTGATATAGTGTTAGTTGTAATTAGTAAGGTTTGAACCTCCGTCAAGTCAAATGCATAAATATTTTCGTCGTTCAAATTTTTTTTCCGTATCTTTGGACTGTGATCATATCGCTTCTGTTAAATTTGTAACCCTAGTTAGAAATTCATGACTCTAGTTTTGGGCATTTAACAAAACCTAAATAATCCAAAATTTAAATCAACTACTATATAAAACCAAAATTACCATTTCTCAAGCAGCCAAAGACTCAGGAAAACCTCATCATCGAGCTCGATTGATGGTCGGCTGCGCCTTGAGTACTCGCCGGCTTCTTTTTCTTCTTGTACGGAATCCCCCTAGCCTTAGCTTGACAGTCCTTCACCTCCCTCAGATAAACACGAATAGCGCTGCTAGCAAAAGGGTTTGTCTCCGGCGTGCCGCCGTTCTCCTCATAGGCTGCCCGGAGGCGGCCAATAAGGGCATCAAGGCTGCCCCAAGCTTGCCTGAGAGGGCAGGTGCAAGGAGCGGGCGGTTCGGGCTGCCCGTAGAAAATACAACCTTGTAAGTGAACCTTAGTCTTCCCAAACTGGTCTAGGTACCTAAGGAACTCAAGTACATGGTTGCTAGTGCACTGGGATAAGGAGACAGGTGGCCTCTGGTTATTCAAGTACTGGCCAAAAGTGTTCCAGTCTCTTCTCTTCTGAGACTCATACCGGCTCGGTGTAGCCGGTTGACTGCCGAGGGATTCAGATGATCCCTCAGCAAGATCTTTTCCTCTGTCGATCGACATCGCAAGCGATACGCCGATGAAGATAGATCAATCCCTATCTTTTGAGTTTCACAGAGGAAAAAATCTAAGTGGTGGAGGGTAGAAGAGGAGGAAGAGGGAAGGGGGGAGTGGTGGGAAGATGAAAATGATCACATCATTGGCCAAAGTGAATTGACACTCAATGGCCCATTGAAGTTGCTTTCTCTTCCTCCTTTTTTTTTCTTCATCTTGTATTTTGTTTTATATTTACGCACAGAGTCTCTCTCTCTTTCTTTAATAATACAGTTAGCATCATTAACCGAGTAATTATTTGGTGGTCCTGTGGCACCGTCATATCGTACCCAACACTCCTCTCTACTACTCATTACTACACATTTCCCTGAGGTTTATACACTTAGTACATGACCTCACAAAAATGTATGGTGGAGATCGGTGTCGAGGCGGTGCTTCAACATCACCGATTAATTTATCATCATTATCTGTAGTTTATCTGTACAATTATCAATATTGTACACTTTTGTCAATATTACCATTTAGTCAAAGCATAATCACCATAACTGTTGGAGGTACAATATGAGACATTGCACTTTATGCCTAAACTCCAAAGGGTATCCTATTCATTCACTCGCTGTAAAAACAATCTTGAAAACTGTTGAATTAGTAACCTTTTTTTTTTTTTTTGATAAGTCAAAAGTTTTATCAAGATCAATAAAGTTTACAACACAAATTGGATTAGTGAAACCTGATTCTATTTAGTTTGTCGCTTTGTGGAAAATGATATGAAGGAGTTCAATTTTTTATTTTTATTTTGAAACGCCAAAGGAAAATTTCGACTTGGTGATGTAAAATCACCGGAAATATTTTCGCTGTTTCGGCCACCGAACATGCATTCTTGGGGTTGCCGAGGATAATATTTGCATGGTAGACCGAAGACATCCCAAGTCCGAGGTAATTGTTCGTCCGAGAAGTCACGGGTCCAATAGGCTTTGTTTGGTTTTCAGTTTTAAAAATTTATCTTCTAATGTTTCACGGTTTCGTCATCTGTTTTTTTTCGTCTTTAATTATTTTTTATCAAATGATTTATTTATTTATTTATTTTATGTTTTGGATATATATTGTGTACCTCTATTCAAAATGTAATTTTTTTTTGTTAAAATGTTTAAATAAATTGACTAAAGACAAAAAATTATGCAATCTTATACTACAAAACTATAATATCACAAATTTTTTTCTCAAAAGTATCAATCAAACAAATGGGACATTCAGTTAAAAAAAATAAAAATAAAATGGGACATTGATTTAAAAAAAAAAAACAAATGGGCCACCAAAATGATCTCAAGACTCGGATCAACAAGTAGACAAAGAGTAGGGTATACGCTGAGTAGCCATACGGACATGTCCAGCATCGCACACAATGATGTCACTGAAAAGATTTCGATGATGACTCCTAATCATGGTTGAAGGAGTGGTATCCAGCCCAGAGTGGCTAGCTTATGAATTTTTCTATGGTGGCATTTGGCACATATGTTCCATTAAATTTAAGTCATTAAATAAAAAAATAGATGAATTTGAGCTATTAGATGATAACTATCATAAGAAAGAGTTTGGTTTTCCTCTTTTCCCGCACAATTATACTGACCATAAAAACAAGTTTTACTTACCACAATTTATAGCCTACACGTGCATGTTGTAAGTGTGGTTTGTTATTGTAGTCAGTGTGATCTGTTTTTGTAGTTTGTAGACCCAATGTTCGTGGTAAGTAAAACTGGGACACCGGTAACCCACTACCACTTTGAGGCACCACAACCGGACCTAGCTTATTTGCCTACTTTATACTGTAAGAGCATCAATATCAGGCTCGTCAAACCCCACTTTTAGGTAAACTAGCAAGTGAAAGGGAAAAAAATGACTGCATAAGCTTAACAAATGAACTTAACAAACTATTATTAAAACAGTAAGTTAACAAATTAGATGATCTACTATTGACTCACTTTCACATATTTTATCATTTCTCAATCTCAATCACTTCTCCAAATTAACCCTCTAATACTCATGTTTAACCTAATTAACCTTTCAAAGCTCATGTTTATAGTTTTACACGTTCTGCCCGTTGGTAGATATTGGAGTTAGTAATTTTATGTTTCTTTCGTTTTGTACATGGAGTTATTATTATATAAAGAGAGTTTAATTTTTGGTATCTAATGAAAGTTTATTTAATGATGAGTTCAATGGTATTGGAAAATTTTGCGAGCTAGATTCAATGGTATATTGGGAATTAACAATTTTTTGTTTGTTTGAAAATAGTAAAATATAAGAATAAAAAAATTTAGAAAGATATTAGAGTAGCAAAGTATAAGTAAAAAAAAAAAAATTTAATACAGTAAATTTAGAATAGAGAGCTTGATTATGTGAGTTTTTGAAAAATTAACTTGCTAAAATATAAAAGGTGTTTTTGAGACTAAATTTGGTCCAAAATTTGGTAATCCTGATAAGGATGCACTAAGAAATAACGATTCAAGACAAATTAAAAATACGACTGAGAACATTGTAAGGCAAATACTACTGTTTCATTACTCATATTCGTGAATTCTCTGAAAAGTATTTATTGTCCTTAATTAGTTTGCTCTTGACAATAAACTAACTTGAACGTCGGAGTACATTTCTGGTCATAAATGTTGGCCACATTGTCGCTAATGATTTTCTGTCTTCCAGTGAGTTCAAGCGACCAAGGAAAATCAACATCTTCAAAGCAAAAGCTCAAAGAGTAATTCCCGTAATAAAGGAGACCTAAACCCAGCCCTACAATGTGAGCTAAAATTTAATTTAGGTATGGGTTCGGGCGAATCCACAATATATAGGGATCAGGGCCGGCCCAAGGGTTTGGAGTGTCCTAGGCCTAATTTAAAATTTGTGCCCTAACAGTTGGAAAAGACAAAAATACCCTTTTTACCGGTCAAAGAATAATCTTATTGTCAACATAATGGGCTGATTGTAAAATATAAATGTACGATTTACATTGAATAATTAAGTTTTTTGTTTTACTTAATTTTATATCCAATATAGAACTCAATTAGTAGATCTCTATGAACAGATTTTAAAAATATAAATTATACAACAAATGGATATGTGAACCAGAGAGTGAGAGAGACGGAAGAGGGATAGAGTAGTTGGGTTACACTGGATAATTTTCAAGAGAAGGATACGTTGGGATTCATCTAATTGGGCAGGGCTTAAAGTACTAGGCACGTGGGACTTGTTCAAGTACCCTTGAGTGTGACGGACCGGCCTAAAAGATCCCCAATTGTTTTAGGCCTTTTTATCTTTCTATTGGACTTTTTTATTTTTCTTGTTTTAGGAATTTCTATGATTCTATCTTTCTATTGGGCTATAAAAGACCCCTACCCATACATACTACAAAAAATTATGGGTGTGCCCCAATTTTTGGGATTTTTTGGAGTGCCCTAGGCCCAAGCCTCCTGGGCCGGCCCTGATAGGGATGGTTCCAGGGGCAGCTCCACACTTAGGTAAAGGTGGTTACTTGAACATCCTCAAAAAACAAAATTAATCTATAATATACTTCCTCAGTCCCTTTTAAGTTATTGAGCATTCTATTTGGGCTGTCCATTAATATGTGTGTGTTTTGAAAAGTAATTGGTAAAAGTTTGTACAAATATTGTTTTGCTCTTTTGAAAAGTTCATGGGAATAGAGTTACTCCCTCCATCCCAAATTGCTTGTTCCTTTTGGGGAATCCAACTTTTTAAGGAGACAAAATTATTATATTAGAGTTCCAAAATTATCCCTCAAAATTGTGAAGTTTATTAAGTGGTTTTAAATTGTTTATATCTTTCAATATTGATCTCAAAAAATATGTAATATAGATCTTGCTTGATAGATCTTAATTAGTTGTTTTATACAAAGTTGGCTTATTTGCAAGGACACCCCGTGAACTATCACGTTTTGGCAACATGACCCCTTAAACTAAAAAATTGTCCAACATGATCCCTTCAACTATCAAAATCAAGCAAAATGACCCATTCCCCTAAAAACCGTTAAAATCATCGACGGCAAATTGTGAAAATGCCAAAATACCCTAATTAGTTAAAATTAGGGTTTGGGGAGGGAGAGTTAGCAAATTTTGTTTTCTCCCGTCCCCTCATGCTAGCCATGATCAACCCCTAACCCTAACCAGAAGATGGACTCTCTCTCTCTCTCTCTCTCTCTCGGTGAACCGTAAAGAATTTCGACCTTAAAGAACCCAGATCGAGAAGCTTGAAACTGTAAAGAATTGTACGCGCGAGAAAAAAAGCTTCATTGAGGTGAAATATCTCGGTCTTCCTTCTTGATTCTGATATGGGTTTGTTGTTATCCTTAATATTTGTTTTGGGTTCTTTTTTTCTGATTTTTTGGTTCGATTGGAACCTTAATGGTTTTTCCAAAACAATTATGGTTCGATTGCTGAGAGAGAGAGAGAGAGAAATATCGGTTTTCAAATTTGGGTTTCATAAATTTTTGCGGGGTTTTGAATTATGGGTTTTATAAATTTCAGAGAGTGATCTGGGTCGATTTAGAATTCTGGGTTTCAAATCTAAACATTTGGGATTGAAATCTAGGTTTTAAAAAATTTGGGTTTGAAATTTGGATTTTACATCTGGGTTGGGTTTGAAATCTGCAGGTTGCGTTTAAAATCTAGCTGGTTAAAGATGTGCGCGGGGGGG
>JAXBDA010003765.1:0-32652 GCA_036023075.1 Gaultheria prostrata | reverse complement strand
GATGAAGTTTTTTTTCTTTTTTCTTGTGGTGTTCTCCACCAATGCCACCACCACTTCCACCGCCAATCCCACCTTCATTACCTCCACCACCCCCACCTCCACTACCAATGCCACCAGCGCCCCCTCCAATGCCACCAATCCCACCCCCACTTCCGCCTCCACCACCAGTCCCACAATCACTTCCGCCACCACCAGCACCACCTCCTCCAACACTAGTTTCTTCATTACGATCAAGTCCGCCTATACCTTCACTACCAGGGCTTCCATAACTGAAACTATACCCCACCCCTTTACCAAAACTAAATGAGTGTCCAAAAGTCAAACCATCCCCCCCACCAACACCACCACCAAGACCCCCACCACCGTCACCGCCCATCCAATCCGGATTCCCGTCAAGGAACCAGTCTGGTTTCTTCACATCCTCACCATTTTTCTCCTCCAATCTCCTACCCCCAGTACAACCCACAGCTAAGAAGCACCACATCACCACTAAAAGGCACTTCCCAGTCATGGTTCTCTTGGCCTGGATCATTTAGACTGCTTCAGGGAAATATATATAGAAGAGGAACTGAAAAACTGGCACTATGTTATTTAATACGGGTATGAAGGCTAGACCACTTTTTCAACTGATTTCCACTTTTTCCATGCAATTTCTTCTCTTTTTCTTTATAGAAAAACAGAGGAAGATGATGATGTATGGTTGGAAGGTCTCATCCAGCTTTCGAACCCATGCATTTACGTGACTGCTACATATTTGCATTCATTACCACCGTTACTCTCTCTCTCTCTCTCTCTCTCTCTCTCTCTCTCTCTCTCTCTCTCTCTCTCTCTCTCTCTCTCTCTCTCTCTCCTTGTGCCAGCCAGCTAACCATGTAAGGTGGTAGTTGAGCATGAAGGAATGAGGAATGAGCAATTGATGGCTGCAAGAATTCCTATGCGCAACTGTTCTTTGGGGTACAGTTGAGGCAAGCGCCGGCTCACGAGCAGAGCATTCCACTGCTTCATTTTGTTTTCAATTTTGTAGAGTGAGTAGTTGCAGTTATTCGGGGTCTGACTTGCTATGATGAAGGAGAAGTGTACTTTTTGGGGATTGGGAGATGGTGTAGTGCGTCATCCGACTGTCTATTGTTTAAATTAAATCTGAGTCATTCATTGTCGAAATGGACGGTCGGATGTAATGCACTACACCATATACTGCGTCTTCTGCACTATAGGTCCCCTGGTCACTTTTTGGAGCTGGGTTTCTGCTGAATCAGATTTTATTCCGATCCTAAAAATTTGAGAAAATTTTGGGTGCAAATAGGGTAGGGGTGACGTGGTGCCCCTTCGGCGCATCCGAGCCGTCCAAAAATGCATCGGACGGCTCGGATTGAAACTCACTTTTTTTTTTTCTTTTCTAATTTTTTTTAAATCCGGACGGCACTTTCAATCCGGACCGTCCATTGCATTGTTGGACGGCCCGGATGTGCGGAGAGGGTACCACGTGGTACCCTCCCCGTACCCAAAATTTTCTCTAAAAATTTGGTTAGAACTGTTCACATTTAGAGCTTGAGGGTACACATTCCCACAAAATTAAGTCATGTAGGTGAGGTCATCGCGTAAGCCCATTTCACCGTTGACCAGCCTATCAAAGCCCGCCGCGTGGCAAGCTAGTCCATCATGAACACGTCAGGCGCTGAATAAAGTCAATACTCGAGAAAAAGCCCAGTGCGAGAGTTATACCTCACGGGAGAACAAAAATTGAGACATGGTAACCCAAGCATAGGGTGTCCTTAGTTTATGGACCCAATATCATGAGGGATTCAGCTGTCGCGACCCTCCTAGAAGGGAATTAATGTGATAGAAAGATGCTATTACTTTTGATCTGGGCTCGCGATCACACTGACCATAAGACATGGGCAAGGAGGTTGCATGAGCTTTGATAAGGGTATTGGCGCGACTCAAAGGAGTCGCGGCCATGCTTAGTATAACGGAAATGGGAGAGATATAAGTGGCTTGGTAGATTAAGAGGATAAGGGATCATCGCGATGGGATGGCGTGCACTGGATAAACCGCGAGGATTATCTTAACGGTCAGTGACGTCACCCACATGACCCAGGTATACGGAGAGAGCACATGTCCTCATATTATAAGGGGAATGTTTGCAGCCCAATGATTGGCTGCAAATCCCTATAAATACAAGACATTCCTTCACAAATTTCAGGAGATCAATTCGTCCTCAAGGCACGGAAACCCTAGGGAGAGAGTGATTCAGAGCTCTGAAATCAAGAACATTGTTCTTGAGAGTGCTCGCGAACCCATTTCTCCTAGAGCTAGTGTTTTGAGGACGTTGATCTAAGGAGTGGACTGAATACAGCTGCCTTCTTTCTCCGTGTATTCGGCCTAATCTTTCACCACATCACTTACTTCTCTGTTCTTAACCGATTGTTAGTTATTGTTTCTCTCCAAAGTTGAATTTATTTAACTAACAAAGAACCTATCCTACAAGTAAGTTTATGATTGCTGATCCAAAAGAGAGAGAGAGAGAGAGAAAAAAAAAAAAAAAACTGTGACTGAGTGAAATTTTTTGTGAAAAAAAACGGCATTTTGGAATTTCACATAAAAAAAAAAAAAGAACGGCATTTTGGAATTTCACGTCAAAATAAGTTTTATTTGATTATACTGTTATGATATTGCTAATTTTTTTGGGGAAATATTCTACCCCTGCAGCCCTACAAGGTGAATTGGTCGAATAAATTTTTTTATGATCAAACTGAACCTCTTTTGAACTTTGAAGGCACAATTAATAGTCCCCAAATCCGTATTTTCTAGCCTTGCATATGCTAACAATTCGAGAAATTCCTTTGTAGTAATGATTAAAAAAAGTGACCCTCCTTGAATAAAACGGAAATGGGTCGTCTCCAATAATTATCCGTAACAATTACAATTTAAAAAAGCTACTAGTAACTCTAACCGTGAAAATTTGGACTGTCTTACCGGCGAGTGGCCCAAAACCGTCGAAATGTGTGATAATGGCGCAGATTCAGGATGCTAATATATACTCCAGTACTATCCTTATTCATTCTCAAACCTGTCCCAATCCCGCATAAAACATCGCTAATTACAGCTTTATTGCTTCAAAATCGTCTTCTTCAGACGTCGTCTCCTCGGAAAAAACTACTCAAATTATGTGAGAGAAAAGAAAACAACAGCAAAAAGTAAGTAATTTGATTAGGTCAACAGACAGACTCGGTACATGGTTTACACGTATAATAGAAAACGACATTCGTGACGGTGTCCAAAACAAGCACCAAAGAGTACATGGAAACCAAAATGGGACCTTCCCAAAAGCTCATACCTTTTCCCATCCTTAACTCGAACAAACACCCGACGAGCCTAAAACTGACATTGCTCACCAAAGCCAAAGCTAGGGCAGTTTGTCCCCTCCCTCTCATAAGAATTCTAGCCTTAACTAAAGAATCAAACCCAAAACACTCACCATCCAATACTGATAAAACCTTAGCTAAGTTACCCACAACCATTACATGGGCAAAGCCCACACAAAAGGGTATACCCAAAAACCCTAGGACACCCCAAAAACATAATGCCCTTGAACATATGCCAAATAGGAATAGTATCTTTGGCAATGTAGCCAAAGTAGCAAAAAAGGCTCCAAAGAGGCTTAGTAGAATAATGAACTCCCAAAAGCTTGAGTGAAGAAGCTTGACCCAAACCAATCCACTTCTAGCAAACAGCCTTCTTCCATTGAGGTTGATTCCTTTGTAGATGTCTGAAACTGCTTGAACAGTGGCAGCCCTACCTAGGAGACAGAAAGTGATGGTTGAAGGGAGGCAAATGATGATGTCAATGGCTTTGGAAAGTATATTGGGCAGGAGGAGATTACCATTTTGCCCAAGTAAATTATCCGTTATTTTGAGGATGGAGGAGGGTGTTTGAGGAAATTTGTCGATGAGGAAGTGGGAGATGAAAAGGGAGATTGGGAGAGGCGAGAAGAGGAAGATGGAGATTGCATGGAAATAGGTTGAGTGGAGAACTAAAATCCTTATTGATTCTCTAAAAATTTGAGTTGTGTTCATTGGATCGCTTGATTCAAGAACTTGTGTTCTTCCTCTTGACATTGAAAAGGATGAAAATGAGAGCGAAACCGGAGGAAATGAGGTAAAATTTTGCCTATTTGGCTTTAGATTTCTTGGTGATATAAAGGGTTCTCATAGTTAGCTCTAGGTTTTGGTTGCTTGCTTGCTAATAAATCATGATTGCAGAGTTTTGTTTAAGGGTGGTCATATCATACTTAAACGGTTCATTGAGATAGTTTTTTTTGTTCTACTTTAAAGCTATCAATCATGAGGGCAGAGAAATTTGAAGGAAAGAGAGGTTTGTCAAAAGGGGTAAATTACGCTGTAGATCCATATAGCGAAATCTCACTTTCGTCCCCATAATTTCAGTTTCATTAGTTCGAACTTCGAACTTTGAACCTCCTTATACATTCATTTCCGTTTCAGTCCAACTCCTCCGTCGTTTTCAGTTAGTATTTCAAACGAACAAACAACACAGCCAACTCACTGCTGATACAAAAAAACACAACCAACAACTTGATAAATTACTAAGGGGGGTATTTCAGACTATTCACAACAAATCCAGCTTAAGAATGATAATGAATTACACTGGTGGTCCTTATATTTTCACCTGTTTTCCACTCTACTCTCTAGCTTCAATTGTCTTACCTGACCTTAGAAATAGTAGTAATGCACGATGGTGAAGAGACTACACTCATACAGTGAACTGTCAAAGGGTAAGGTTCAAATTGATGAGATTGAAACTACTGGAACCAAAATGAAATCTTGCTACAAAATAATGGAGACTGATAGTGTGATTCACACTTTCTTAACAGAACTGGTTTCCTTCTGCTCAGGTTGATAATTTATTCTTGCTCCTTTGCTCGTAACAGAACTGGCGTCAAAAAGTCTAAGAACGCAACTTTAAATCACAAATGTGTCCGGGGTCGTTCGATGTATGTGGATCTATGTATAATATCCAATGGCTCCAAAAACAGTTGTGTCCAGTATTGTGTTTTAAATTAAAACTGTGTTCGTATGTTTTAAAGTTGTGCTCTATAAATAATCGAAGACCTGGATCCCATGTTTGATTACTAAAAAGCTATTTCATGTGAAGGGAAAAGTCCTGCATGGTTTTTAATTACTTTTACGGAAAAGTTGACTTTGGGGGAGCAATAAACACATGATTTTGGAGGATTATGGGGGTGGTTTAGTTAGAAGCTAAGATATCATGATTTCCCTGAATGAGGGATCATGATTTTGCCCTCCCTAATTATGCTCCCACTTGAGAGAAATTTGTTTGTGGTTGGAATGATGAGATTCTGGCTATGTTCTACAAAAAGTTACTTAAAGCCAAATTGGTTTTTCACTTGTTAAGTTGATAACAAAAAGACAACTTGTCCCACTGGCTTTTTGGACTTTATTGACTTATTACACGTATGACAACATAAGCTTGTTCCTCTGACTTTAGAAAATGCGTATTTTCCTTGTGGAACAAGTTGTTTTTACGCGTCTTTGTGAACCACTAAAAACACCCACCGGAACAAGGCAAACGTTTGCACTAAGTAAAGATCAAATTGATGTCAACTTTGTCCGAACTGGGGAGAGAGCGCGGAAGCTAGTCCAGACACTCTGACAGCTCAAAAAGACCCAATGTACAGAAAATCGAAAAGGCCCTCTACGACTCTTCGGGAAATAGCTCGTCCTTAAGCGAAGGAGCTATCCATTGAATCTGAATATCAGTAGTTTCCCACAAAGTATCTCCTTCCCTCTGAACCAAGATTTCTTTTTCCTTCATTGTCACGATCATCCTCTTCAACAAATCCGGTACTATTTCCCGCACATTTGAATTTCCATACTCACCCAAATCAGCTTTCATACAAGTATCCATCCTCCTCAGTATTCCCATCCAAAAACTCCGAAAACCGGGACACTCCGATAGAGGTTTCAAAAACTGCAAGTAAACTTCTGTCAATAGCTCCATTGCAATCTTCAAAGTCCCCTCCGCACTCCTCGTCTCTCTCTCCGCGTTATCCCTCCTCGAGTACTCCAGCATTTTCTCGTGCAGATCATCCACCATCGCGAATATCACGAGGTTGAAACAATTCGTACAATTCGAAGGGGTGAAGTATAACTCCTCGGCTAGCACGAAGCTTTTCTGGAGAGCGGAAATTGAGTGGTTTCTTATCTCTTCTCTCCGTGCCAAACTAGTCTTTCTCAGTGCTTCCCCAAGTTTAATGAATAAATTCACCGCGAAATTCGAAGAACCGAGAGATTTCACGTTATCTTCTAGCGAAGAACTACTCGCGTTGCTAACCATGCTAACATTGCTCCCGGGATCCGAATATCCGCTTTTGTACCATTGGATCAAGAAATTCACCGAATCCGCCATCAAGTCCATTATCTTCATGTTTTTCTCCGACGGGGTGTTCTTCAAAGCGACGAAACTGAATGCACAATCTATGCAATACGCGTAGTTTGTTCGCGAAACATGGGTTCCCTCGGACAGTAACGCGATCAGCGTGTTAGCTCCCGTTTCGTACATTTCAGGGTGGCGACCGGTGAGTGATAACAAGTGAAGGACCGATTTCCACCCGAGTTGAGTCTGCAAATTTCCCGCGTATTCATTTATGATTTTCGTCATAGATATTGTGATGGGTTCGCAACAAGTATCGATGATTTCCTTGTCTAGTTTCCACATCAAGTTTATCGATTTGAATATGAGCTCCTCCGGTAGTCTATCTGATCGGTACGAAGAAACAAGCTTGATAGCAATGTTCCAAAGAGCTACAATCGCCTTTTCGGCAAACGGGACCGGTGAAAATAGAGGGAACTGAGCAACTTGTAGAAAAAAATCATGGTACTGAGGCCAAAAGTTTGTGAATCTCTCAGTATTGGATGAAGCAATGACTAGGATCAAATCCCAGCAAAACCCAACTGTTTCTTCTTCCTCAACAGGTGTACTAAACTTCTGACCTTTTCCAGCAGCCGCAAATATCAGTGATCGTCCTAGATTCAGCAACGATTCATCAGGTAGTTTCGAACTGTTGCTGAATATGGCTTCGACCTGGCATTGCTGTATGATCTTCAGATTCTGCTCCAATTCGCTAACCCCAAGCGTCAAATTTTCCTCCACACTTTCCATGGACAGAAAATGGGAGAAACGGCCTACTATACCAGAACTCTGTCGCCCGTGCCCAAGTTTCAGGCCTTGACCACCAGAAAACAACAACACCCCTGACTGGGATCTTGAGTTTGTGTTCGTGTCCATGTCTGTGTCCGTGTCAGAAGCGTGATTCGCTTCCACGATAGATTGGGGTAGCAGTTTCAACCTCTTCAGTTTCAACAAACAGTCCACGATGTTCCTCCACCCTCCTTTGATTGATTCACCGAAACTGTTTGCGATTGTGAAGACAGCTAAAGTTGCCATTCTCGGTTTCATGTCGTGGCTGAAGGCATATAATGTTTCTTCGGCAGATGCGTAAGGATTCAACAGGGTTGTGAATTTACAAAAAGAGGCTAGGAGTTCATCAAGTGTGGCTTCTAATCCAAACTGAGCAATTCTAGATACTGAGAACAACCCTTCAATGCATTCATGGAGGATTCCTTCTTCGTCGGTGTGTTCGAATATGGCAGAAAGCGTTGCAACTGAGGGTCCGGCGATGGTTGCAAACATATCTCTTCCAATCCAGCGATCAAAATCGCATACTACAAAAGGCTGCGCGATTTTGGCTCGATTTACAAGCTCTATCCACCTGCTTGGATTCATTTCGACTGGCAGACCGGATTGTCCGAAAATGGTGATTGCGTTGGTCGAAATGGAATGAAAGAGCTCTGATAAGTACTCCCTGAGAAGATCTTTACCGTCATTTATCCCGCGGTTGTTCCGTATGAATTCCTCTTCTGTCATTTTCTTCTTCACTTGTGGATTGTGTTGATCAGTATTGAGCATGATCAAAGAGTAACATAGAACAAAAACTGCATCTTTATTCGCAAAGACTTCCGATGATTGTTGGTCGTAGAATTTCTCTGAAAAAGCTTCAACAATCCTATGGATTTTCTGGGACTCACCTGGTAACCAAAAACTCTCGAGAAAAGTCCGCAGAGCAGTGTCAAGAATCATACCAGAAAACTGAAAAGTATCGGTAAATTCCTTCAAAACTCGAATGTGAAACTCGTCAGGGTCCCCTAAGTAATCTCCAATCATGGTTTTATCAAGTCTAGGAGTATACCGAAAAAACATGGCGTAGGCTTTCGGATCATCCGAAACCAAATTAGAAATCTTCAAGTAGTCCAACCCTTTCTTGGCGTCACGATTGAAGTGGTTTCCTGCAATCAATAACTTCCTTTTCTGCGCCTTTCTCATCCTCACGAATTCAACCCAAGTTTCCAAATCATTCACATCTCGCGATTTCTCTTCCCAAAAGGGTCTATACTCGGAAACCTCAACCGGGTAGGGTCCAGAAATGACTGTAGTACTGTTTTCCTCCTTGTCTATGTTTTCAGCAATGTTGTGAATTATGAGTACAAGTCCTTCAAAGGCTTGGACTTGTAAACTTGTAAGGGCACCGCCGGCTGGAAATGCATGCTTGCAGAGAAGCTTTCCAATCTCTTCAAACACGTTTCGACAAAGTGGATCACAGTCGAAATTCACATAGGCTTCCATAGGGAATGTGGGTTGTCTGCAGAAGGTTATCATTCCTTCAATTGTTACTTCTTGTATCTGTATAATGTTTCCTAAACTCATCACTTTGAACAGCACAAATGAGAAGAATGCTTCTAGTTGAAGCCGAATTGACCTGCACAACGACAAAAGTTCACATTTTTAGTTTCATTGTATGCAAATTTCCATCAAAGTATAGTTTTCATTTCCTGTTTTTGGTTCTCATTTTTCAGAAAACAGATGTCGAAAAAACACATTTTACAAAGCACAACACATGTTCTCAGAAACACCCAAGGTAAGGTTGCCCTAGTGGCTCGGCCTTAGGGCGAATGTCAGGCTTTGGGGGTGGTCCTCAAGGTCTGGGGGTGCGATTCCCCACCGCGTGAGTATCCTTGCAGTAAGTGGAGAGCCGTGACTGGTGTGGCCGCGCTAGCTCCCCCGGAGGTTTGGGTCATGCAGTTTTGTCCATTAGTGGCTTAGTTGTGGGGCTGTTCCTTCGTCAAAAAACAAAACAAACGCATGTTCTCTGAACTTTTACAACCTCGTTTACATGAAATTGAAAGAAAATCATAGAAATGATGAGTGTTTTCGAAAGTGTCCATCGTTTCTGTTTCCATAAACACAAAAAGGCTTGTCAGGGAGGGACGGAGCCTTCTAGTGGAGCAGGGTGGCACTTGCTACAACAAATGGTTGAACTTTTATCCTTTCTATTTCACCTAAACATGAACAACGAAAACGAAAAAAAGTAATTCTGAAAAACGAATTCTAACCTGCGAAGGAAGTGATAAATGTTCAAAAAAGTGCTGCAAATCATGGAAAGAACCAGGGGGCTAGAACAGGTTCCATAAT
This sequence comes from Gaultheria prostrata, assembly GCA_036023075.1. Lineage (NCBI taxonomy): Eukaryota > Viridiplantae > Streptophyta > Magnoliopsida > Ericales > Ericaceae > Gaultheria > Gaultheria prostrata. The sequence goes on along the minus strand of JAXBDA010003765.1, from coordinate 23,085 downwards.
GAATCAAATGGTGGCACAGATCATCTTGAACCATCCTCAAAAGCTTAGGGTGGCTCCCAATGCTTTCACCACTCAGTTCCAAAGCAGAATTGATCAGAACCAAAGCGAAAAGCTGAACATCTTCATCAGCAGTTTGAGAAACCTCTCGACTCTCCATAACTTCAACCACATTCAGTAAAGAGCACAAGAAATGGAATATGTCAACTGTGGCCCGAATCCCGTACCCAGAATCCAAACTGCTGTCTTCTGTGTCTGATTCTGAGTTTTCCCAGTCTCTCACTTCAATGTCAGGCAACCGCGTGAAAATTGTCTGTATCAGCTCGTGCATCGTATACCTGTTGAAGCAACAATAGAAAGATGTTTTCAAAATCTTTGCAAAATGTCGCACTTGTCTAGAAATATAGACTATGAGCGATTGATCTCTCACGGGACCTGCCTTGAGTCTAGAGTCCTTATGATCACGTCTAGGGAGGTTGCTATTATACTATAGCCGGTTGCAACCTCCACACTTTAATCGAGCAAAAAAAGTTTCAAAATAGTATGCAGATTTTCGTAAACAGTTAACAGAAACCTTGCACTACGCTGGAGCAAATCCCCGCGGTTGGCTGACTGCTGAACCACCTGAAAGCAGGTGTTGACGACGGTGCAAACGGAGTGGTCGGTGAGCAGAAATGATGCGCGGTGCTGCATAATCGCTGTCAGCACTTGTAAAATCCTCATCATCACTGCATCCTCTGCAACTGGAGCTGTCCTCTCTAACCTGTTGGTGAGATCTTAATCAAAGAGCCAGCCTGACTTTTTGGAGGCTTATTACAACGAAAATCAAAAGGAAGTCCTTTTTTCAAAATCTTAATGAACAAAATGTAAGTAGGTAAATTACACTTCCAAAAACCAATACTAGTATTCATCAAAGAAATAACTCAAACAATAATCTAGATTTCAAACTCACTTAAATATAAATAATCCTAAAAAAAAAAAAAAAGACAACCTCACAAGTACCATCTAAATATCACCATTCTTGCTGATTTAGAAGCATAAGTACTAATTATGTCAGAACAATGAATCTTATCTACCATCTCATGTTCAATATAGATAGAAGGAGAGTCCATTCAACTTTTTTTGTGACATAGTGGACCGAACGTAAGACTTTATCGACATTTATTTTTTTTGGTATTACAAAAGATACCTAGGGATACTTAAGGGTACTAAAATATGGACGCTCTTAAAATTTGTATTTGTTTTTTGGCCTAAATCGACCGCAATACTTGCTTTAGCTTAGGGCCGGCTCTGATCTTAATGCTAGTATCAAACTCAAAACCATTTTCAGGAATCAATTTTCTACTTTCAGAAACTTCTTTGGCACTGTACCAATTACAAACTCTATCTTACCATAAGATATTCATTTTTTCTAACCTGTTTGGGGTTGGGGTTGGCAACCCAAACATCGGGGCCAACCCCTGATTCTCAAATAGTTAAACATATATATATTTATGTACTTTGACACATCTTAATACATTAGTACAATATTTATACCTTAAAAACATGTTGTGCCAAAATGGGTATTCTAAAAACACGAAAACAGAAAACAAAAACGATACCATGACAGACCTGCATCCGGTAATGGCAGTCACAACCGAGTTCAACATCTCTTTTGCCCCGGGAGTCTTCTCATCAAATATCTCAAGTTTCAATATCTTCAAAATCGACGAAAGTGCGACACCGGTGGCGGCGGCCGGCATTTCGTCGCTCTGAATCACATCGACAAAAGGTGACAGATAAGTCGAGGGATCGATTTTTCGCCATTTTTCTTGGGGATTGAAAATGAGGCCACGAAGGGATTTCAACGATTGTAGAATGGCGGTATCGCAACTATCGTCAGAGAGGAAATGGGAATTGGATTGCCGCCGTATCACGGCCAGAACGGCTCCCACCTCGGTGTTTAACATGCAAGAGAGGCCCAGCTCCTTGCCCTTTAGCTTGGCCATGTTTTTGTTTAATTCTTTTTGGGGAATTGGGTATGTTATATCTTGTTCCACCATTGCTCTGCATATGAGAGTTTTGTGGGAAAACTGTTTCCAAAAACAGTTAGGAAATGGGCAAAATGTTAGTTGGGTGGATTCGGAGCTGCATTGACTAATCACGGCCGTCTGTTTAACAATCAACGGTCTGGATTAAAATGAAATTATCCTGAAAATAATTCGGATTAATTCGGACCGTTGATTGATGAACGGACGGCACAGGCCCCGGGTCCTGGTTGGTTGGGTTGCTTTTGTTTTTTGGGTTGTTGGATGACCATTTTGGTGATTTGGGTAATTACCCGTGGGAAGTGAAGGATAATGTGTGTGGTAGGAGGGTAGAATTGGAATATCGGAAGGTAATATGTTCTTGTGACTGTACAGGGGTGAGGATTCTGAGGAAGATATTCATTACAAGCTGAAATAATTTAGCAAAAAAGTCTGTGGAAAAATATATAGTAATAAAAAAAAAGATCTCAGACTCTGCTAAATTTGTCAATTGAATTTGGAAAGTCAAAAAGAAATTTTGAATAAAAAAGGAATGAGCGAGTCAATATAAAATCTAAGGTATAAAATCTTGGAGTGCTTATGGTAAGTTAAATAAGCGATCCAATTTTTAGGGATTTCTGCATTTTCCTTTTGGAAAAATTGAGTTTGTTATCAGAAAGATTTTTATGATCAAGAGAATTTGAGCCGTTGTCCGTACGTAAACGTATGGGGTGGCAGGGCCGGCTCAAGTTTATGGTGTATTTATCCAGTCAAAACATTGTGAAATTTTTCAGTGGCGAGCGGACACCAACGGGCACTGCAATGTAGTGTCCATCGGCTCATCTGGCCTGTCCATCCGTGTTTTGAACGGCACAGCTATGTTGGAGTTGTTTGGTGGCATTTTTGTAATTTTAAGGGGCATAAAAATAAATGCCACCAAACAACCCAAACATATCTAGGCCATCCAAAACACACATGGATGGCCCGGATTAGACGGGCACCACGTGGCAGTGGACACTGAATTTTTTTCCCAAAACACTGCTTCATTTTAAGACCTATTCGGATGGATTGCATTTGCATTAATTACCATCCTGAACATCTTTTTTTTTTTTCTTTTTTTTCTCCAGTTTTCCACTTGAATTTGAGTGAAGGATTATGAACAAAATATGGATCTTCTACTGCATCCTCTTACTGTCCACAAGAGATAAAACAAGTTATAAGCACATCAAACCTTACTAACACACTGCTTCAAGTTTCTAAATAAGAACTGTAGGCTTCATCCTTCTATTTACCCACTTTATATGAGTTTCTCAGCTCATGCCACAAGCAAAACAAGGTATCGAAGGCATCGTTATCATCATCGACATTACCTTCTTCATTTGCCGAGACAGTTAACATTGTCTTCAACCACACCTCATGGAGACTCGAAAACTCAGACCTCCGTTCGCTCAACTTGAAACTTTCTCCAATCGATTCCTTCATCACTTCTCCGGCGCTTACTGCGGTTTCCACAACCTGTTTTGGGATCCCCGCCATGAGAGCCACTTGCATTCCGTAGCTCTCTGGGCATGCCCCAGAAGCTAGCCTGTAAAGGAAAACTAAATCCTTGCCTCCTTCAAATGGGTTACCGGATTTTGACTTGAAAGCACAGGCCATGTGTTGCAATATGACATGAGGGTGAGAAGCGAATTCCTTTGTCAATGGGTGATAGTGTGTTGCGAAAAGTAACCGGCAGTTGACTCTCTCAACAAGATGGCGAAAAACCTGTGGAAGTATTGTAGAATCATACGAACAGAAAAATACTCTCTAAAATATGAATATGAGCTGCAAATGGAAATCAAAGGTAACTGCAAACAACGATTAATAACGTAGCAATAACTATTTCCGGCCAGCTCAACATTTTTCTACCAGAAGTGCCATTCTTTCCTTCTTCTCCAGAGATTATCACTTTACTAACCGTTCCCTTACCAGACTCCGCATATGCTATAGAGTTCTGTGCACAGGGTACGCCCTTAGATACGGTCACTTCTGGTTATGTTCGGTTTGGGTTTTGGATTTGGGATTTGAGTTTTGAGTGGAGGGAGAAATGAGAGTAATAATTGGAAATATGGGGTAATGATTAGAGAGAGATAGAGAAAGAAATAAAATTAAAAATTAAAAATAGGGGTAATAATTGGGGGGAAATAGGGATAATGATTGAGAAATAATTTAAAATTTGGGTCTTGAGACCCAAACTGAACAAGGCTGTCCTATGAGTTAATACATACATCCCTTTTTCACAAGAATCTGAAACTAAGCTTTTCTATCATAGTGCCCAATATTCAACTGCTTTAACAATATGTTCTGTTAGTCCTTTAACAATGTAGGTAATATCAGTGCTGATAAAACTGATATCAATTGGTAAAATATTGAAAACTCACAGCATATGCGATAGCATATCCATCAAAGGTGCTCGTTCCTCGTCCTAGTTCATCAAGAATGACCAGTGAATCTTGTGTCGCATTTTGAAGAACCGATGCAGTTTCTGTGCACTCAATAAAGAATGTACCTGCAAAAAATCAGAGGCACGAAACTGAATATATGGAGTTCGAGAAGTCAATCTTTAGGTGTTCGTGTGTAAACCCTAAACCAAAATTTCATGAGTGAAGAAGCCTCTAATGTTGGATGACTTGCGTAAAAAAGACCTTCCGAAGATAATCAAGCAAATGCATGCCAATTGGGGTATGATGGTAAACTTGTACGCAAAGGCAGCGTGTAACTAATCATATCACTGAACATGATCAAACGACTCAAAACCAAATTTCACTGTCACAGTCAATAATTCTTGAAGGTGTTGCAATTCTACTATGACTCAAACCCTCTGTCACTAACATCTAAATACCCCCTCCACCACCACTATGACTATTCAACAACGCCTCCATGAGCCCAACGTCATCACCACAGACCTTATTGGGCTTTTAGGCCCCAAACATATAAGTAACAGTTCCACCACCAACTCATTGCCGCCATAAACATATGTTTCCCAACATAGGGTGCACTCGCTCTTATATTATTAGAGTTGGATGATGGTATCGTAATGACAATAAAATCTACAAAAACATTATTGATTCAAGGATCCATTTGAAACCACTATGCAAGCTGGCTAGATAGAACTTACTCTCGCCGGTCATTATTCTGTCAGTGGCACCAAGCCTAGTGAAAATCGTATCCACAAGGGAAAGGACACACATCTCGCAAGGTACATAAGAGCCCAGCTGCAAGCCAGGGAAAAAGTCAATCACAGAATAAGGAACAATTAAATATTTGGAATTTTCACGATTCCAAAACTAAAGAAGCAGCCAGTTATTTCCACTACGCGAAGATTCCAGATTTAATATGAGGAAAGATACCTGGGCTAGTATAACAGCTAGACAAGTAGCACGTAGAAGGGTGGATTTTCCACCCATATTAGGTCCAGTCAATAGCAAAGTTCGGGGATGATAACCCTCTGCCTCTTCTCCAAGGACAATATCATTTGGAACAGGAAGTTCTCCATTCTCACCAAGGGCATTTGGATGCCACAGTCCTTTGATTTTAAGAATTGGTCCTCTGATTCCTTGGGACAAACTGGTGGACCCAGAAAGAGGCAAAATGACAGGTCTAGACATAGCCCCACATGAAGAATTTGCCGTGACTGCAAAAGATCTAAGGACATCAATACAAGCTATGGCATGAATGACTTGAGACCATTCAACAGCTTTTTCGACCAATAACTCAATCAGAGTCGAGAGTATATCAGCATCTGAGTCCTTCACCTTATGGTCCTGGTACCATGGATTAGGTAAGTTATGATCAATATATTGTCACAAATTTCATGACTCACATGAGGAAGCAAACAAAACATGAATAGTGCGTGAGTGAGTGTGTGTGTGGAGAGAGAGAGAGAGAGAGAGAGAGAGAGAGAGAGAGAGAGAGAGCCTATGATGCAACACCAACATTTCCAGTGGAAATCAGTTCAAATAACCTCTTTTTAAACTGGGACCTAGCCAGCGGATTGAACGGCCCATTTTATCACGCAACATATAGCTGTATCGTTACATTGTTCAGGATTCTAAAGCAAGTCCACTAAACAGATTTGATGACCTCATATCTCCATCGAAGTATGTTTTCTTGAGTAAACAGCATACAACAGAGACCGAATTGGATACATTTTCCGAAGTTTGCATCTTTACAGCAGTAAGAAAATCCAGGTTGTGGAGAATCATCGTCTGCGTTGACTGACAACATTTGAGCCTCAACAAACTTTAAGTTCGTTGGTTGCATAGGGCCTGGTTACAAAAACTGGATGGTACTAATCAGAGTACACTGCATTTTTGTGTCATATGAGAATTAGTCTTAGTGGATCAGTCAGCATTCACCACCAGGTAATCCTCAACTATAAAGAAGGCAAGTCTGACAACAATTATGATTAATAGAATCATAAAGAAGCACCTGATAGTTGGGGAAGTCACTTTCTACAGCTGCTTCAAATTGAGTAAGGAATTTATCAAGCCCATTCCTACCATTTAGCACTGGGAGGTTGAGAACTTTTGACATTGATAAGATCGTCTGCCCCTCGTTTTGTAGAAGTTTTAACAAATCTACTCCAGCACGCAAGCCTTTAACAAGAGACCCAAATGTTTTTACCTGTGTGGCCGCTCTCAAACAGTTATATGTGTACATCGGGGGAAAAAAAAAAAAAAAAGGATCGACACAAAATGCAATGCAAACCAACATAAGAGATGCTTAATTCCAAAACTTACTTCTAACATGGGACCATGTGGGCTTGTGCTCACAGTCCTGACAACTAATATATTTTACTTCAAACAAAAAGAATTGCTACAGAAATGCTCTTTTCATTTGCAAACTACTCAAAACAATCTGCAATTTCGAAACCTATTCAGGAGTCAACAAAAGCCACATTACCACATGTTAGAGGTAGAAAAGACTTACTCGCTGCTTCAAGACTTTTATGCCAAATAAAGGCAGAATGAGTGTAGCAGATGACTGAAAGCTAGCCTTAACTCGTCCAAGCAACCTTTCCAAGTCTGGGAGCTTGCGAAGATATTGAGCGATGAGTAACACAACCTCTGGATGCGTCATGAGTTCTTCAACCACGTTAAGCCTACAATTAATTCCCTCTATATCTTTCAGAGGATGGCAGATCCAGTTCTTTAGAAGACGCTTCCCAGATGCAGTTGTACAGTTATTGAGATAACTGTACAGTGTACCTGAAACTCAAATAAGAGAAACTTGAAGTAACATAACTAAAGAAATCAAAATGTTGTAATCGAGAGGGCAATTGGTCTTTGAAACAAGCAACTACACTTGAAAATTAGTTGCAAAAACTTGCCTGATGGACCACCATCAGCATTATTACTAAAAATCTCAAGATTAACCAGTGTCTGCCCATCCATTCTGAGGCAACCTTTATAGACTTGGTAAGATAGAATATCTCCATTGCGCAAAACATCATCTAACTGCCAAAAAATTGGAAGATGCCCGTCACCAAACTACGAGAAATATTTCATACTACCAATTACAAGAAACCTTACCATCAACCTTGATAGATGACTAATAAGGCCTCCAAGAGCACATAACGCAAGATCTTGGTGCGTAACACCTTCAAGAGTATGATCCCACTTGTTACAAGAGCCTTTGAAGTATCCATTCTGCTGAATCAGATCTCTGACTTCAGAACCATTGCCCATATCAATGCCTGGTTGTACTGGAGTCAGTTGTGATGATCCTGCGAGATAGACATTACTTCAACACTAGTCCCTTGTCTTTAAAAATTGGACCTTGTCTGCCATGCCAACGGAAGTCCAAACACTTTCGTGAATGAAATTCTTCCAAATCAATGATGGGTGACGTGAGAGAGAGAAGTCATTTCCTAGAACAACAACCCCCAAGAATAGACAGAAACTGAATAACAACAAGAGACTGACTCTTCATGGTAACGGCAAACTATGGCTCAAAGCCAATTGTGGTTAAATCACACTTCATCACTCTTAAGTCATATAAAACTAATCAGAAAAAAAAAAAGAAAAAAGAAAAGAAAAGAAAGAAGCCATATAAAAACTTCTAAGTTGTGAGGATTCTATCTGCCATTTTCCTATGTCAGTCTGCTTCAATGTAAGAGAGCACCAATATAAGCTGATAAAAGAAAAAGAGACTATTTTCCGAAAATGCAAACTAAAGGTGCTAACCGTAATCTCCTACTCACCTGTTGATGTGTATTTTTTGAGAGCTTTTTGAGCCTCTCTGGACATCCCTGTAACATATTTGAGAAGCAGTGAGGAGAAAAGTTCTGGTCCTTCTGGATGACTATTGGAATCCATAATTTGAAATTCAAGTAAATAAGTTACCTCGAATTTCATATATAACTTCCTTAGGCGAAACCTAGTATCAAAAACACATGAGAGGATAATAGTATAATGCCCATTTTCATAGATTGCAAGAACAAAAATTATTCAAAACATACTTGTGTCAACAAGGCCCCCAAGGTGGCACAAGAGGCATCATCACTAATGGAACCGACCCAAAATTTTAAAGCAGCTGAGTCTACAAAAGCAAATCCATATGCAGTTGAGCCATTACCCAGTTCACAGCTACCCTGGATACAAATGTCAAAACAACAAACCACCACAAAAAAGAAATTTCACAATTGATGAAACATAGATTGAACAAGGAAACAAAAATAAAATAAACAGAAGCAACCAACAAATTCAAAGTCAACCAACCAATCAAAACATTAACAACGAGCATTTGTATGGTTAATCATGATAGAACAATGTGAACCTCTTTTACGGCGAGAAGATGAACAGAATCAGGCCCTATGTTATCATCCACTGTGGTTGACGGTGTGACCACTTGAACTAGTTTTCTTTGAATCACCTGAAAACCAAAATTACAAATCATAGCATTTTCATTGATTCACTTGACATTAAATCTTCAACTGGCAACATGTTGGAACCATCTGTCAGTGAGACACTACTTGTATATCCGAGAATGAGACACGCCAGAAGTTGCCAAACCTAACCAAACCGAGCCTTAAGTCCCAATTAATTAGGGTCAGCTAAAATATAAAAAGAGACAAAATACTTAAGTGGCTGAATTAATTTTGCTATACTAACTACTTTTAGCGCAGTAAGAAAGAACCGGGAGCTGCTAACTTAGAAATACAAATCAAGGAAGCAATTACATTCCTCAAGACTCCAAGATTGTGAACTCAGGTCCATTTGACGAAGGTCAAATAATACATACAGATAATGTCTATTTGCAATTACAGCGGGTTGCAAAATATGAATAAGCTTTGTCTTCACCATAGCTTCTACAGGAAACCAGATGTAACTAATTTTTGGGATTAGAGTGTTTGGCTAACTACAAAACATCATGAATCCAGTAATAGTTTTTGAGAGCAGCAGACAGAATCATGATTGATAATGAAAGTAAGATGAATAAAAAAATAAAAGCTAATAAAAGAAATTTCACAAGTCTTCATCCGTCTCCTCCATTTGGAATTCTAAATGGCTAGATAAAAGCCTTTAGACCCCGTATGGATGGAAGGTTTTGAATGCAAGTTGGGCTTATTTGTGTTTTGCAACTTTGTTAACTTAAGGTGCATGAGTCGTAGACTGGCTATGGCCTGGAAGATTGCGGTGACAGTATGACACATTATTGAAACTTAGGTTGCTGAATAGGTCCCGCCAAACATATTCAACCTTAAGTCCTAAACAAATTCCTTGGCTAAACAGCAGGCTGCTACACCTTATGAGAACTGCTGTAGGTGGATCTATCAGATTTTCATTTCTCAATCACGACCCGGAAAAAGATAAAACAATCAACATGTGAAAGCACTTGGCCATGTCAACGGTTAGTGGAAAACTTACAGAACCAGCACCTCTGGCTTTTGCTTGTTCAGATGTTTCCAACTGCTCCATCCGTCCTACTTTATACCTTCAGAAACAAAATATGGCATAAGAGGCTGCAATAACTGGATAGTATAAAGCCAATTAAAGTAACCGGTACAAGAGTGGGCCAACACCAATCGATATTGACTAATGGCTGGCATGGTCAATCTGGGGCCAATATGCACAACAAAAGGTGCAAGGTGTCATTACCTTCCCACGACTCTTTATTGCTTTAAAAATAGAGCATTTGCAACCATTCAGAGGGTAAGATCTAGGCCTAAGATACATTCACCAGTCATGCTAATTGGAATATTTGGTGAAAAATAGTAAAACAGAGAACATTTCCTCACCCACGAGCAATCAACTTCTGAACAGCATCATCAATCCCACTCTCAGAGATGCCAACCTAGCCAAAGAAACATTTCAATGAATAGAAATTATTTCAACATTTACAAAAACCTCTCCACGAGATGAATAGGAGGAGAATAGAAACCCAGTGCCAGAAGAAAATACCTGTCGACATTTTCCCACGCCACTGAATGTCATTTTCCAGTCGAGCTCCTTGTGACCAATTTCAGCATCAATTTCATACAGCTCGTAGAATTTCCCCTACATAACATCCATAGCTGTAGTGTTAGCCAAGTGTAGTATGGGGAAAAGATAAAAGGTTAGATACAATCCTGTCCCTTCATAATGTCATAGTTATGTAGATAGAAACACTAGTTTTACAGGGAAAAATAAAAAGAGAGGAGGTGGGATTCCCAACAGAGAAGAAGAAAATGACAAGGTAATAAGTGATAAGTGTACGATGATGATCTTGTGGGCTTTAGAATGAACAAATATGCTTATGAGTCATGTTTCTTTTTTGTTTAATGAAGGAAACTAGTGCCTGTAATAGTACTTGCCCTGATCATATTACCATAACAATTTGACTTCATTGAGCTACGTATTAGATTATGGTATTTCCCGGACACAAAATATGACAACATAGTCTGAGAAAGAACAAATGAGAAAAGATATGGGAGCTTCATAACTGACCACTTTGAAGAAAAGCACAATGTCCATATAACGGGATTTAGTGTTCCAATACTGCTTTTGAGATGCTGACATTTTATTCAACACATCGGGAGGTATATACAGCGTCCTCTTGTCATACAACGCATTGCCAGGTCTCCTTCTGTTAGCATCCCTGATCTGAGAAGGATCGAGCCATTCAAACTTACTAGTCACTTCAGATAGCTCTTCGCGGTTTTTGTTTCCAGCCTTCGAATCTTGAAGTAACTTAATCCTTTTGCTAGAGTCCAACAAGGAGCATTCACTTCTATCCCCAAAGTTGGAGCAGTCCTCTTGAATTCGCTTCAACCGCGGAACAAGAGGCCGAGTACCCGGTGTTTCTGGCCCAAAAATATCATCATTGGTTTCTATAAGCAAGGGGCACCCCTTATCCCCCGGGCGATCTTTTCCAATGGAGTTGATAACATTTCCCTTCAAAGGATGTTCAAAAGCTGCATGCTCAGTAGGCCTTGCTTCCAGGCTACTTGCTTTACTAGAAATTGAGAAAACATTGGAGGAACCGCCACATGTTTGGTTCCTAAAAAGTGGCATACAAATGCTATAAGATGCAAACATAAAGGTATCAAAGGTAACAACACAAGAAATGTGGTCAAGAAAAAGTGACCCACGGGCAAAGGGCCAAAGGCAAGAATTGAGTGTTTTTATTTGCCTTTGAAATTAGATAGATAGACAGATAGACGCAAGGTGTAGCTTCGAAGTTAACAGAGTCAGTAAAGAGGTGTTGAAGGGGAATTAGCTATAATTACATTGTCTAAGGGGGTTTTGGACTAGAAAAATAGCACATAGTCACACAGGCCACATGCCAAACAAATCAAAGTACACATCAAACTGAACGTTTCCTATTTACCCAGAAGAAACACCAATAACCGTACAAATGAGACTCAATTCGGTGTAAGTAAACAAATATGCCTACCTTAAAATAACTAAAACACAATTTAAGCATCACATTATATTCATCAGAATTCATTCCTACAATATAATCTAACAACCATTATTATCTTGCACATGATGGTTTCAAAACAAGTTTCTGATGTCGGGAAATCGGTCAAACCAACAACCGCACAGAGAGAAAATAACAACCAAGAATCGAAACAAAAAAAATGCAAAACACATAGCTTTTTACTTGGTACCCCACCACCTGTGTAGTTTAGGAATACACAGCTCACACCAATAAAAATTCACTGTGTATCGGATGAAAAATGGAGTACAAGTTACATCGGCTGCGTATAGCAAGTATTTATGACATCATCAATCACCATAATACCCCTATCTAGGTATCCCGGCCGCTACCCCTGATCCCCCGCTCTTGGGGGCGCCCCTGAACCCCGAATAGTCAGCGAATTGCAAATTAGACCGTATCATGCTTCACAAAACCAACAGTTGATAATGTTTTTTAGTTTGCTCCGTGACAGTGTACATGTAATGCAGTTTACTGTCTTGTATACAAATGGCAATGACGATTGATTTTCCACTCAAAACAACTGGAACAAATACGCCAAATAATGAGTCGGCGTTCCATCAGTAACTCAGCGATTCCTAAACAGTAAGCAAACCCTAAGCAGGGACTGATAAATGCCCTATCAATCCAAAATCCGTACCTATCAACACACTTCTCTGCACCATCCACCTTCACGAACTTATGCATAATGCTGGAGACCATTGAACTCGTCCCGCTGTAGTCATTTCCGGCAAATCCCGCCGGGAAAACCCGACGAGGCACCTTCTCCGGCGGAGTGTCTATTTCGATAGAGGAACCGAAAGTTGACGCAACGGGAGGTTGATTGGCTACGAAGGCGTTTTGGTTTTGTTGCTTTGGCGGGAACTGAGGAGGGAGGCGCTGACCGTCTAGTGTGTTTCTGGTGGGTTTCTGGTTTTCAGGCGAAGGCCTTTGGAGGAAGGAGAGTATCGATTTCTGGCGATGCATTGTTCGATCGTCGGAGAAGAGGAACGGGTGATGAGCTCCACGTTTATGGAGAGAGAGAGAGAGAGAGAGAGAGAGAGAGGGAGAGGGATTAGAAGTTTGGCGCCATTTTCTTTGGGTTTTCTGTGGTTTCCGCAGAGACGCAATGGCGGTCGAACAGGGTCGGCTTTCGGGCCCCGCGAAACGTTTCGAATTCCCCACCAAGAGGAGTAAATTACAGTGAGTTGCCTTAATGTTTGAACTCAAATACTCAATCCCCTGATTGTGTTTGAGTTTTGCCAATTGAGACCTTCCGTCACCTGTCTATTAAAGCATCAATATCAGCCTACTTAAATCCACTTTTAAGTAGTAAAAATTGAGAGTCCATCTTCCAAAAACTCAAAAAATCAGGCTACCTATCTTACCTCGCCAATTTATTTCTGCTACAGTACCTGAACAAAATTGGTAAGCTATTGTTCACTCACCTCTTTTTTTTTATTACTTTTCTTGACAAGTGGGTGATCTTGACAGGTGGAGTGGTTTTTTTTTTTTTAGTAGGAGTAGAAATAAAGAATAGTTTAATATACGTTTTGATTTTGTGAGATTTTAAAAAAGTGACTTGTTAAAGTATAAAAGATATTTTAGAGGTAAAATTTGGTGTTTCTGATAAGGATGCTCTTAGGGTTTATATGGCATGTGACTACCGCATGACCATATAAATCAAACAAATGACAAAAATAGATTTGGGGTATCCGTAATAACCAAAGTCATTACTCCTCGTAGTGACCTCAATTATGGGTCCTCTAAAATCTGTACTCGGGATCGGAACTGTTCAATTAATCAAGAATGTTGAGCATGATCATTTATGTAAAAAAAAACAAAATTAATTGGATATTGGCCGCCATATGGTCGGATGTCATTTATTTTATGAAAATGTATGGCCAATATCATTTAGAGAATAATTTGTCTCAATTGTGTGTTTACCATTTTCTGGTGATCATAATTTTTTAAACCCACGGCGTGCTTAATATTTTTGAAAAAATGGACAATTCCGATCATAAATAAAGATTTTAGAGGGTCCACAATCTAGGTCACTACAGAGTATACTGACTTGAGGTCCCGTAGTAACCCAAGTCCAAAAAAAAATACCCATTATTATTTTAGGCTTTTTAGGGACCGGTCTAGCCAGTTTTCCACGTCTAATTCCTTCAAAGTCCACCGCAATCTAAAAAATGCTGCAATAATAATTCACCCAAAGTTTAAACCCCTGATACCCCCTCATTCTCTCTCTGGACGCCGTTCTCATCGAGATGGATCCTCCTTTTCATCGATGGTGATGAGTAAATGAATATCATGGTTTATCTGTCTGGGATTGGAAAATTTTCTACCCTACATAACTCTGCGTTACTCAGAATGCTTTCAACGGCGAAGTAAATCACGAGGAAAACATGCCCTTAACTTATTCTGGTAATTACCAAAACCATCGTCACAGTAATCAATCTCACGATCACAACGATAACAAAGCCTCAAATTGCTCTCGCGATTACCATATGTACTAGTACAATAAACAACACGATCGGCGTAGCAACACCGACGACAAAAAAGCCCCAATGTATTATGATATGTACCAAAAACACAACCGCCACCACCACATCTGCTAATATATTCAAGAAATGGGATTTGACCATATCAGAGCCTCCCTCGTAATGAGAATTTTATTTGTAGCCTAAATACGTACGTCAAGCATAAGTGTATGATATTTTTGCGCTTTTAATTTGTGCGACTCATTCGAACTCAACTCAAAGCAATCTGGGGGCCTTGTAGCGCCCTTACCGCACTACAGGGGTGTAGTGCTCATCTTAGCCCTCAAAAAAGTAATTTTAATGGCCCAGATTTAAATAAAACTCTTCCGCGTTCGGGGAAGAGATAAGTTATCTCTTCCATGAAAAGTTTTACTATTTTAAATCCGGATTATTAATTGTTGCGATGAACGATTGAGATGAGTGTTACACCCTTATAGCGCGAAAGGGTTGCAGCGCGAAAGGGTTAGTTAAAATTCTGGCCATATGTAACAGCCGCCAGCAAGAAAGAGAAGAAAAAGAATACTACTTGGGGGCCAAGGCTATCAATTTCAATGTGGTTGTCCCACATTTGCATCCCATCCAATAAGAAATAGCCACGTCCTCCAACTATACCCGATATTTTGTAACAACCTCAAGAACTTTCCAGAGCACCAACCAAACGCCAAGAACTTTCCAGACCCCCTTAAATCCTATATAATCATCCCTTCCCACTCAATTTTCTTACAAATCCATACACTTTCCCTTGCAATACCGATTTTGTATCAGCTATCTACATTTTGCGACGATGCCGAGCCGATTCTCAGGAGCCGTGACTCAGGACTGGGATCCCGTCGTGCTCCACAAGTCGAAGCCCAAGGCCCACGACCTACGCGACCCGAAGGCGGTGAACCAGGCTCTCCGATCAGGCGCCCAGGTCCAGACCGTGAAGAAGTTCGACGCCGGAGCGAACAAGAAGCCGCCGGCGACGGCGGTGAACGCGCGGAAGCTGGACGGGGCGGCGGAGCCGGCGGCGCTGGACAGGGTGGGACTGGAGGTGCGGCAGGCGATACAGAAGGCGAGGATCGAGAAGAAGATGAGTCAGGCGGAGCTGGCGAAGCAGATCAACGAGTTGCCTCGGGTGGTTCAGGAGTATGAGAACGGGAAGGCGGTGCCGAATCAGGCTGTGTTGGGGAAGATGGAGAGGGTACTTGGTGCTAAGCTCAGAGGGAAGGCGCACAAATAGTGATCGATGATATCTCTACATGTATGTACTTTTGTAGTAGTGGTTGTAAAGAGAAAAACTCGGGTGCCGGTCCGATATGATCACCGTGGTGTCTGATCGCGTATCTCGCCTAAAAGTGTTTGTTTCTTGTTTTGGTGAATTAATAAGTTTGTAAATTAAACGGTATGATGGAGGATGAAAGAATTGAGCATATTCCTGCACGAGTTGTAAATTAAGTTTGTAAATTAATTGTACACATATTCCTGCACGAGTTGTGGTACCAATTTCATAGGATTCAACTTTGGGATGAAAGAATTGAGCATTTTATCAAATTCAGTTTTAAAAAGCTGGTTTGTTTGTGGCTTTATGTGAGGAAGGGAAGGGAAGGGAAGAGGAAATAATTTTTTTTAAAAGAAACTTCTGTTGTCTGGGTTGAGAAAAAAGAAATGAGGAAAAAATAAGTAAAGTTCTTGAAAGGCTATAAATATCCGCTTCGTATCATATCGATTAAATTACTTCATAATATACCGGCGAGATAAAAAAAAATTACATGCATATCGGTCGGTTCTGTTTTTGGATACACGAAAATGTTCACGGCTGTCAATCCCTGGATTCCCAATTCTCTACCAAACCCACTTGTCTTGAACCCTCAATAAGGACAATCCCTGTCAAATGCAAAGTAACAATTGATCCATACGACTCCAGCTCGAATTGATCTTGAGACTGTGTTTGCCGCATTCAAGTCCTTGGCTACAATCCTTGCAGCTAGCCCATATCTCGTTGCTTAGCTCTTTTTGTGCCTATTCTGTCTCCGCCCTTGATTGAGACCGGGTAGGCTTTTGAACCTATTGAGGAAGGCTTCTGAACAAGGCCGGCTCTAATATTTGGGTTGTCTAAATCCGGCTCTAATATTTGGGTTGGCTTTTGAACCTATTCAGTAAATTTTTTTTATCAAAACTCTTAAATTTAAGTAAAAATACAAAATAAGTAAAAAAAAGTGACTTATTTTGACTTCTTTTGTATTTTTGAAAAAATTTAAGAGTTTTGATCAAAAATTTTTATTTTTCCGATTCCTCTCGTCGAGACGGATCAATAGGTCACAAAAGTTTGACGCAAAACTAAAAATGCAAAAAAAAAATTGAATAAAGACAAAAAAAATGAACAGTAAAATGCTACTTATCTTTTTAAGCCAAAATAGGCCTAATTACTACTATTAAGTCAAAAGAAAAACAAAAAACGACATGCAAGTCAAAAAAAAAAAAAAAGAAGCAGCAAAATGTGCTTTTAGTTTGAATTGCATGAAAAAAATCAAAATTAAAATGTGACCCGGTATAGTAATTTATGATTTGCACGATCAGATTCAAAGAAAACATACAATATTACTGGTTCCAAAAAAAATAAAATATGAAAGCCAAAATCAATACATTCAAGTACTTGCACATGTTTTCACCTATTTTTCCCTTAATCTAATTGAAAGCAACTCAACTCAAGCATTAGATTAAAAAAAAAAAAAAAAATCTGACAAGCCTATCATCCAAATCAGACCCTAGTTTTCTTATTCTGATATTCATAAAGGTAAACTATACATATTTACAACCAAGGAGAATTGTATATGGGGGTAACAACGGACTTGATTTGAAGGTACTGGCTAAGTCCCTGCATTCCCAAATCTCTACCGAACCCACTCATCTTGAACCCTCCATAAGGGCAATCCCTGTCGAATGCGAAGTAACAATTGATCCATATTACACCAGCTCGAATTGATCTTGAGACGGTGTTGGCCACATTCAAGTCCTTGGTCACAATCCCTGCTGCTAGCCCATATCTCGTTGCGTTAGCTCTCTGTATTGCCTCTTCCACGCTCCTACAAACATATATAGTTAGTTAGTTAGTTAGTTAGTTACCCGTAAGGAGTTTCTCAATGCGAAACCTTTACTATGTGTCACTCTGGATATTCAATTTTCGAGAAAGATGGATTCAAAAGAAAATAAAAACGAGAAATGGAAACTCACTGGAATTTCATGAGAGACATTACTGGCCCAAATATTTCATCTTTCGCAATCATCATGTTGTCCTGTACAAATCCATAACGATCAATGAAAGAAAGAAATCAAACACAAAATACACTCTGCTCACGGCATTCAACTAACAATTGGCTTACCGTAACATCAGTGAAAACTGTTGGCTCAATGTAGTATCCCTTTTCGCCGCAAGGTTTACCACCAATTAACAGAGTGGCTCCTTCTCTCTTGCCATGCTCAATGTAGGAAAGTATCTTATCAAACTGCTTTTTATCAACCTGCATGAGTTGTGATATTGATGTTGAAAGGCATTAGTTTAGTTACAGCCTCTGTCACCGTGTTGGTCATGAAGATTTAAGTCGCGAGAATCAGTATTATAATCCCCAAAAGCTAATACGGTTATTCCTCCACTCATTGCCATGTTGATTTTAAGTTGGATGCTTTTATGCGGTTCCAAAGCTAAACCTACGGAGTCTTTTGAACAGGTCTCTATAGATTACTCAACTATTTGTGCTATAAGGTGCACGTCGTTTCATAGAGAGCCCCAAATTATGGATTCTTTGTTTCCTTCTCAATGTAAGACTCAAGATTGCCCATGTGGAGAAGTACCGTTATAGCTTATCCCACATAAGTTAGTTATAACCTCCAAAAATAAGTATACGAGCTTGACGGCCCTTTTACCTGTGGTCCTTGGCGAACTTTAGGATCAAAAGGATCTCCAACCACCCATGTTTTTGCCTTCTCTCCCAATTTTTCCACAAACTGATCATAAATTCCTTCCTGAACAAAAACACGCGATCCCGCCACACATATTTCTCCCTGAAACAAGAGAAGAATTCACCATACAGAATTACAAAGAAAATGAAAACTAGAAATTAACCAACAGTTCCTCTATGCATCCAGCAGAAAGAAAGATTTTGAACATTTTTTTGGATGTTTTCATTACCTTGTTAAACAAAACTCCAAGGAGAGCAAGATCTGCAGCTTGATCGATATCTGCATCGTCGAAAACAATAAGAGGAGACTTGCCTCCTAATTCAAGCGATACGGCTTTCAAATTACTTGTGGCTGCAGCTTGCATTATCAGTCGTCCCACCTCCGTGGACCCAGTAAAACTAACCTGTCAAAAAACACATTTCGGAAGTATGAAGCTCAAGTTTGAGAAGGTTTCAAAGCGATGGTAGCTAGGGATTTATCAATTACCTTATCTATGTCCATGTGAGAACTAATGGCAGCCCCGGCTTTCGATCCAAATCCCGTTACTACATTTAGCACTCCATCTGGGATACCGGCCTGATAAAAAATTGAAGAGACATATCACAGTAACGTTAGGAGAATAAATGAAGAAGCAAAATTTTTTGACTTGGGACATTTTGGATATTGTAGTGCGCAAATGTACGTAATGAAAAAAATTGAGTAGGCCTACCAGCTTAGCCAAATGAGCATAGTAAAGAGCCGAGAGGGGCGTTTGCTCTGCCGGCTTGACAACCATGGTGCACCCGGCAGCTAATGCCGGGGCAACCTTCATCAGGAACATCATACTGGGGAAGTTCCAGGGGATGATAAGGCCCACAACACCAATGGGCTCGAGCAACGTATACGCCTGATGCTCGCTGGACATTTTCAACGTCTCTCCGTGAATTTTATCTGCTGCACCGGCATAGTACCGGAGGATTTCCGCTGCTTGGGGTATTTCCTGGGTTTTTAACCAGTAGAAGAGCTTCCCAGCATCAATGGCCTCCAAGGCCGCTAGTTCATCTACATTTTCGTCGATTAAATCTGCAAATTTCAACAATATCCTTCTCCTTGCCTGGAGAAAATAAGCAAAATTTTAGCTATCAAATTCTGTATCGGATCTGCTTTAATTTATGGTTGTCAGATTCTTGGATAAGTAGTAGCAAATGCTACGTATCCCGAGAATTACCCGAAAGTGAAATCAGTAGTTTAGATTCAAATGGATAATTATCTGAATCGTTAATTTCGGGATAAGTAGTGCTTACAGAGCCAGGCAAGCGAGGCCAGGGGCCATGGTCAAATGCTTCACGGGCAGCATGGACAGCTAAATCAACATCTTCTTTGTCCCCTTCTGCAACCCTTGCTATGGCTTCCCCTGTTCTTGGGTCTATACTCTCAAACGTTTTTCCTTCACAAACAACAAGAAATTTATACTTTTGGCATCCAAGTTTTTGCGACCAGAGTCTTTCCCGATAAAATTATCACTATTGAGACGGTGAACTAACCAGTTGCAAAAAAAATTCGGGACGAGAAATTTTTTAGTGCCGGGTGGGTATGGTACATTTGGTACCCGCTCGGCGATCTCAGCCGTTCATGGCACGATCCGACGGTCCGGATTTTAGGGAAAGAAAAAGAGGAGACAAAGTGGTCGGGGTCCAAAACACGTTTGGACGGCTCGGATCGTGCGTGAGTACCGCCACGTGGTACCCGCTCTCACTCAAAAAAAATTCGTGACGGGGTAAACCGTTTGAACTCTGAAATTTTCAATGCCAAGCGGGCATGGCCACATGGTGTGGAGCGCGCATCTCGACCGTTCAAAAGTATTTTGGATGGCTTAGATTTCGCTCACCTTCTCCTCTCTCTTTAAAATCTCAGTTGTCCAAAACATTTTTTGGACAGCTGAGATGCGCGTTTGGGCACCACATAGACAGTGCCGCTCGGGCACCACATCTCATCTCTACACTAGTTCATGTTCGTTCAAATACTGTAGCATAGGAAGAGCAAATCAAAACATATTTCAATGTTTAACCAAAAAAGAATAAAAAAAACATTAAACATAAAGAAAAGGAGGAAATATGAGAAAAACCTGAAGTGGAATCAACAAATTCACCATTGATGAAAAGCTTTGTGAACTTTATCTCTGGAATCTTAGTTAAATACGACCCTGAGTAATTCCCATTGCTTTGAGCTGCCATCTCTCTCTCTCTCTCTCTCTCTCTCTCTCTCCTAGCTACAAGTTGATCTCTTGCCTTCAGCTAAAGATGATGAAAACTTAACATACATCAAAACTTTGCCTTTTTAGGCATATATATATAGGAGTTGGAGCGATGCAAGAGGCGCCTATTCTAGTAGTATGTGTTTTTCTCCACCAATAATAATCTTCGTTTGTCCCAAAATTATAGTTCGGTTCACAAAACGATAAGTTAAAAATAATATACATTTTTTTGAAGAAAAAGTTCAAACTTTTTTCCTGAATTAAAAGCGCTCATTGATATCCAACAAAATTGCTAAAAAAACATTTGAATTTTTCCTTTAAAAATATATTATGTTTAATTTATCGTCTGCGAACCGGACTATCATTTTAGAGTTGAGGGAGTAATTGTCAAAAATATTGACGCAATGACGAGTTGTGGAATATTACGTATTTTACTCCTTTGACAAGTAATTTAGTTCTCAGCTAATGGATCGGTCCAAAACATGCATTGTAGAATATTATTTTATTTGACTAGCTAGTAATATTTTATTTTATTTGACTAGCTAGTATCATAATCAACCGGGACTCTTCAAATCCATTGTTCTTTTTTTTTTTTCTTCTGTTTCTTTTGAGCTAATGGGTTTTCCGTTTCGTAAATATATAGGAGTCAATTACCCAAAAAAAAAAAAAAAAAAATATATATATATATATATATATATATAGGAGTCTATAATAATTGAGTGCATGCCTAAAAAATCCTGCCATTTTATTTTCCTCGATCATAAGACATCAATGGACAATATCACGTCGCCGGTATCGCAGGGGCAGTGAATAGTTATTCCTCTACGCTTTTATGTGGATTTTTTTAGGGGCGTGAGTCACGGTTTTCCGAAAATAAAATTCGTGTCCAATCCAAAAGTCTCACGGTTCGGTTCTAATCCGATCAGCGAGTCACGGATCGGTTCCGAATTTGTCCACGGATTTTCAACTAATTCTAAAAAAAAAAATCATCAACTCAATTTCAAATTTTGTCCCTGTTCGCACCCTACATGAAGAAAATCAAGTAGCAGATGCACTGGCAGAAACAGAAACCAATGCAATCAAGACTACAAACTTGTACGTAGATAGTTTCAGTTCACAAACACAGGCACAAACAAAGACACTAACAGAAATAGAAACCAATCAAGAAATCAAGACTACAAACTTATCCTAGTAGATAGCTCCAGTTCACAAACAAAGCCAGAACTTCTATATAATAGTTTACTCCCTACATTTTATAGGAGATAACAATATAACCCTTCATATCAAAATACCAAATTGATAATATTTATAAAAGTGATAAAATTATTTATCTATACATATATATTTATTTTTAAAAAATTATATATAATAGAAATCTCACGGTCCGGATCGGTTAATCCACGGTTTCAAAATCAAAATCCGTGTCCGGACCGCAAGTCACGGTTTTTTATTTTTTGAATCCGTGTCCAGACCATTAATCCACCATAAAAATCCAAAACGTGCGGATCGATTCGGTCCGGACCGGATTCACGGTTCACCATTGATGAAAAGCTTTGTGAACTTTATCTCAGGAATCTTAGTTAAATACGACCCTGAGTAATTCCCATTGCTTTGAGCTGCCATCTCTCTCTCTCTCTCCCTCCCTCCTAGCTACAAGTTGATCTTTTGCCTTCAGCTAAAGATGATGAATACTTAACATACATCAAAACTTTGCCTTTTTAGGCATATATATATAGGAGTTGGAGGGATGCAAGGGGCTATTCTAGTATGTGTTTTTCTCCACCAATAATATACTTCGTTTGTCCCAAAATTATAGTTCGGTTCACAAACGATAAGTTAAAAATAATATACATATTTTTGAAGAAAAAGTTCAAACTTTTTTCATGAATTAAAAGAGCTCAATGATATCCAGCAAAATTGCTAAAAAAACATTTGAATTTTTCCTTTAAAAATGTATTATGTTTAATTTATCGTTTGCGAACCGGACTATCATTTAAGAGTCGAGGGAGTAATTGTCAAAAATATTGACGCAATGACGAGTTGTAGAATATTACGTATTTTACTCCTTTGACAAGTAATTTAGTTCTCAGCTAATGGATGGGTCCAAAACATGCATTGTAGAATATTATTTTATTTGACTAGCTAGTAATATTTTATTTTATTTGACTAGCTAGTATCATAATCAACCGGGACTCTAAGGTGTTTGAGAGCTTACTTTTTAATTTTTAATTTTTTTATTTTTTGGCTTTTTGATTTTTTGGATTATGACCAGAATGACTTTTGAATCTGGGATGAGTGTTTGGGAGAAATGTGCAGAATGCATTTTGGGAGAGAGAGATGGGAGAAATCCATAAGTAGAAGTTGAAAAGGAGGTGTGAACCTCTTTTTGATTTCTTCTCTCTATCCCCAAAAATGGAAAAAC
>JAXBDA010003764.1:0-32653 GCA_036023075.1 Gaultheria prostrata | reverse complement strand
GGGAGGCACTATTCATTTTTGTATTTTAGGGAGGGGTTTAGGGAGTTTGTTGGAGCCTAATATTGGGGTTTGGCTCCCTAAAATAGGGATGGGAGCCAATTTAGGGAGTTTGTTGGGCTTGCTCTGAAGGGGGAGATAGACTCCCAACAGTGTTTCAACTCCGGGTATTAAAATGGCTTTCCAAACGTCGATTTGGGATGGGCCCGGAATTACAAATCCGGGCAGTAACAACGTCTCCAAACACGCCATAAAACTGATCCCTGGGACAGGAAATAAAAAGCAGGAGCATAAAAAAATATTTCTTGTTACTGCATACGGTTTCTCCATCCCACGTTTGTTCATTCATTGTTTCTTACCCTTTCTCTTCCTTACTCATTTCTCTTCCCACTGTCCCAAATTGCTCGCATCATACGAAACGTTATATAATTTTCAGATCGAAAAAATAAAGTACTTTCATTGCATCATTTTTTAAATAAAGACAAAATAAATAAACCAAAAAACTGGTTTATGTTTTTTTTTCCAAAGCACCTATCCACCACAAACACAACCTCAATCAATTTCTCGACTCTCCCTTTCGTCAATTACTCCATCCGTCCCTTTTTAAGTGTGTTACCTGGAAGTTCCAACTATTTTTCTCTCACATAAACTTTTACAACTTTTATATCTACTTTCCATTACTTATCCTTATCAATATAATAATATTCACTAACTTTTTAAAAAAGAATATACTTTTAAGGACAATAAAAAATATACTTACTAACTTTTCAAAACACACTCTTATTAAGGGACAATCAAAAATGAAAATGTATACACTAGAAAAGGGGACGGAGGGAGTATTAAGTTTGTACAACCTTGTACCAATTCACCACAAACACCACCTCAATTTCACCTCCACGTGGACGATATCATGACCTTGGAGATTTATAGTACTACCAGTTATTGGGGAAAAAAAAACATTTGACTTGGGTATTACACATTATTATTAGAGTTTGTACAACCTTGTACCAATTCACCACAAACACCACCCCAATTTCACCTCCACGTGGACTATATCATGACCTTAGAAATTTAGGCCCCATTCCACTAACTCAAAACGCCAAAAATCAGCTTATTACGTTTTTCGAGACAGGTCATCCCCTCACAATGTATTATATAAAAAAATCTCAAGAAGCCAAAGCGTATTTCGAGCTCTCATATAAAAAAGTCATAAAGCCAAAAAAGCCAAGTTAGTGGAACACCCCTTATACTTACAGTTACTGGAAAAAAAAAACATTTCACTAGGGTATTTCAATTTTTATTAAATTTTGATGAAAAAATAAAAATATTAAACAACCGCGCAAGTTTGTCTGGACGTTTGGTTGTAAAAAAAAAATCAAACAAAACAAACAAAATCTCACCCAAAATTAGGACCCGTTAAACTCAGTAAATGTGTTGAGATTATATCTAGTATTTAACATGATTTTTAATTATATTTATATTGAAGAAACTCCCAAAAGTGGGTTCGAATCCATTTGTGGATGGCCACTTCCGGTGATCCGGAAAATATTTTTGAAAAATACGAGTCGCCACGCGGGATTTAATTTAGAAAATCTTTTGGTACCCGAGAAACCGTTTAAAAATAATTGATGACTCTTGTGCCGTTCGGAAAAGATTTGGTCTGCGAAAAAGATTCTTTTAGGGTCCGGAAGCCAAGTTACGGGCGGGGAAGGTTTTTTGGAAAAGCACCCCGCTCGCCCGGGATATTCCATGTCTCTACTAAATATTTGTGGGATTTTCTTTTTAAAATGTTTTATTGAAAGTCTTTGACAATTAATCAAGTAAATAACAGGAAATAATAAATAAATGAAATTAACACGATTACATAGAAATAAAACAAAGTGAAGGGACTAAATGTTAATAAAAGGAAATTGAGGGAAAAAGTGTAATTTTAAAAATATAAACCGCACCAGAGGATAAGAAAACAGGGGAGGTTTTCTGGAAAAACAGGGGAAAACAAATGACAGCCGCCCGGCTCTCTGGAAGAGCCGTCCGATTCTGAATCAAGGCCGACCGGCCCTCTAGCCGTTTTTTACAAAATATCTTCTATCCTCTGGAAAGGATGGAGTTTGACTAGAAAATTGGTTTACTTTATACAGAAATTCTCCTACGAGGAGTATCAATGTTTAGAAAATGTTTTGGAGAGAAAATGTATCCCCAAAGAGGATCGAACCGCGCAATTATGACAAAAAATCGCTCGTTTCAATACCTTGGGATGATTTTACTGTAAATAAATTCTCCCGAATCCAAAGATAACTACTGGAGTTATTCCGAATTCGGGAAAAAATCCCTCAAAGGACTGTGGTTATAGAACCCGGTCCAGAAAATACGATTTTATACCTTGATTGGATCGATTCGACCTCGAAAGAAACTTGTTTTTCCTTGGGTTTGATTCTCAATGCCTTTGAGGACTTCTGGAGTTGAGTAGGTGTTTTTGAAATATCTTTCGTATGAAACCTCTTATTGGAAAGGGATGTAACTGGAGGAGGAAAATTTTTCACAATTTCTTTTTTGCAATCTCTGGTATCGTCCGAACCTTTTTTTCGCCGCCTCTCTCCTCAACCCCTTTGAAAGTGAGGGAGTGGAACCGTTTTTATAGGCGTCTGAGGTGAACCACCGGATCACGCAAAAGTTTTTTTGCCATCATGATATTCTTTGGGCGCGGGCGAATATATTCTTCTGCGACGAATCTCTGAACCCGGATTTTCGGACAAGACATGAAACAGACACAGCCGCCCATCAAAGCCGTCTGGTCCTCTTAAGGAAATAAAGCCGTCCGGTCCTCTACTCCTTACTTCTGAAAATTCTTTGTTGTTTTCAAAAAGTTTTAAAGGCGCGATCGATCATTTCAAGGTATTCTACATATTTTCTTTTATTCATCATCTGGGATGCGCAAGTCATCAAAATTGGGGTGTCTACACCAATATGTATGATGTATTTATTTTCAATATAAATGTGTATCGTATCTGATTAACATGATTTTTGATGTGATTAAAGTTCTCAACAATATCTACAACGTGAACAGTTTCAATCATTTCCGGCCCACAAAATCTGAAATTGAACAGGACTGGAGAGGTTCCAAACTAGAGAGAAACCTATTCCATTTTTTTACCTTTTTTTTTTTATAAAAAAAAAATCAAAAACAAAAACGACGATACAATGGTCACATAAAAACTTACTAATAAAATGAAATCTGACCCCAATAAAAAATGCTAAGGAAACCTTATCCAAACGACACAAAGTTAAGATCAAATCAAAACCTACTCCACTAAAGTGGTTATCGCTCAAGTGGATGTAGAATCTAGTTAGAGGAGTTCCCAAGAGTGATTTTAGTAATTAAACCTCCATTAAAAGATACTCTCTTTGTCCCATAATGGATGTCCAAATTCACTATTCACTCCCCTCGGAAAATCATCTATATTTTTTTTTTGCTACGATGAGTTATATATGCAATATGGATCTTGTTTGATAGATCTTACTTAGTTTTATTAAATAAAAATTTTAAAATCGTAAAAAGTATTATAAAATACAAAATATAGTTGATTTTTTTGGAGGTGTTAATAGTGGTTTTGGACATCTATTTTGGGACGGAGGGAGTACAATCCATAACCACAGCCAGGTAATTTTATGAGTAAGTATTTAGAACACCGTACAAACATCTAAATTTGAACCTAATCTAATAAAAACCTGAATTCAGCTCAAGATTTTAAGATTGGGTTGGCCAAGTATAACAATTAACAAGTAAAAGTACAACCTTTAAAAATTTTGTTTTTATTTTTATTTTTTAACGAAAGGCTAATCAAGAAAAACCATGTCCAGAGGCTAAATAGAAAATTAGTAAACATTGATACTACCAACGGTCTTGAAAAATTAATCCATTAGCCAAACTCAGCCTTAATTTGGTCTCGACTTAAAATGATGATGTGTCACCATATTCTGGTGGATTACACTGAGATATTCGTTTTTTTTTCTTTTTTTTTTTATCAGGACTGAGATATTCTGGTGGTCTCCCTTTCTCTCTCTCTCAGAGGCTATTGCAAGTCCCTACAAAAGATGTTGAGAGTTTTATTAGGGCATCTCCAATACTGTGGTTAAGCTCTGATTTGTGTAAAAAATAAGGTCAGGTAGTTAACATTTGCTCTTTTTTTGCACCCAATAGTATGAATAGGGTAGAGCTAAGGTCAGGAAAAAAGGTGGCAGAAATAGGCAGTTGCATAGCTGTGGGGGTACAGTTAATGTTCATTTAACTGGGGCCCACAAGTAAAAAAAATGGTAGAAAACGTTGAAAGGAAGAAGAGAGAGAGAGGACAGGGCAAAAAAGTAAGAGAGAGAGAGAGAGAGGGGAGACAGAAGGTGTGAGAAAAAGGTATAAATTTGGGGTTCACCTTTAGTTGTGTTTATATATATGTGTGTACTTCTTTAACATTTTAACAACACTCTAACAACACCACTGCAACACTTCTTACCTTAACAATACATTGTGTCATAACTACGCACAAATGAGACCCATTTTTTACACTTTTGTGTCATATAACAACACATTTTTAACTCCACGACTGGAGATGCCCTTAATCACCCAGTACATCTCCTGACATAGACACCATTGTACACACCTTAATTTGGAAAATGCTAAGTACCCAGAAAATTTACCCAGAAAATTACTCATAATTTGAAATTAGTGGCATAGACCTACTGTCAAGTGAATCTGAGCCATTAATTTCAAATTCTGGATACCTTTCTGGGTAAATTTTCTGTGTAGCACTGCTGCCTTAATTTTGTCTTCCTAGAGCTTATTTCAAAAAAATTGACCACAAAAAAGTAAAAACTCACTAAATAATAGTATAATACTCATTATTTTAAAAAAAAAAATTAAGTTAACCTAACTCAGCCTTAATTTGGTCTCGACTCTGACTGATATTTGGTTAAAATAGACTCGTGACAAAGTTTGGCTAAGTGGGTAGGAGAAAGCAATTAAAGAAGCGATAAAGATAAGCATACCGACCCAAATGTATCGAAAATGTACAAAGCGGCCAGTGAAGTCCACTTTTGGATCCCACACAAATAACCCGAACCTTTTCATAATTTTAGAATAATTTTTCAAGTGTCCTTGCAAAAAATTAACTCAATTGAATATGCCTAGTAGGTGATCCTGAAATCTGAATAAAAACTTGAAGGGTGCAGATCAATCATTTACGTACGCATATTCAATTGAGCTAATTTTTTTACAAAGCCACTCAAAAAATTATTTTAAAATTATCGAACGGTGCGGAATATTTGTGTCAGGCGGATTTGTACATTTTCGGTACCATTTGAGTCGGTACCCCTAGCACTATCCTTAAAGAAGATTGTAAGTTTGAAATCCATAAAATCCAAATATTTTTAACCTTGTGGCCACTTGAGGTTTGCCCAATCATTAACTTTAGAGTTCCGGGATTAATTGAAAGTCGTACAATTTGGTCTAAATTAAAGTTAATTTATCTTAAAACATATTTTCTAAGGAGCAATTTTATTCGCCCTCGTGTTGTTCACCCTCGCGAGGGTATGTTTATTTTGTTTTTTTAACTACAGTAAATCATTCATTTTGTTCAACTTCATTTGTTTGGAGCCTATGCAAAAATTCAGCATAATCGAATTTGCGCTTGATCTACGAGTTCAAATTTTCAGTCAAGAATTTTAAAGAAAAAAAACTCCTGAATGAAACCGTAATTGATATTCGATTGAGCTGATTTTTGTCAGGGTCTCCTAGAAAATAAATCTGGAAAAAATTAACGGTTTCGGTCAGGAAAGTGAGACATAGAATGAGCATATTGTGTCACTGAGGATAAACAAAATGAGGATGAATAAAATTGCAGTCTATTTTCTGTGATTTGTTGACTAGTTTTTCCTCAAAAAATTTCACACCCCTCTGGGCCCTCCCCCTCTCTCCCTCTCTCTCACAGTGGTTATTGCAAGGCCCTATAAAAGAAGTTGAGATAAAAAAAAATTAAGTTGACTAAACTTGGCATTAATTTGGTCTCGACTTTGAATGATTGTATTTGGTTAACATAGTCTTGTGACAAAGTTGGGCAACCTAAAGAAGATTGCAAGTTTGAATTCCATAAAACACAAACATTTTTAATTTTGGGGCCACTTGAGGTTAACTGTCCAATTACTCTTCTTCTATTTTTAAGTGTGTTGTTTCGTAAATTCAACTTACTAAAAAAATATCACTATTACATATTTCACATCAACTTTTACCTCTACTTTCCAAAATTATCCTTCATTTTTACACGTTAACTCTTTGCCCACTAACTTTTCAAAAGAGCAAAATAATAATTGTACAAACTTTTACCCATTAACTTTTCAAAACACACACTTATTAAGGGATAACCCAAAATAAAATAATCGACAATAAAAAAGGGACGAAAGAAGTAATTAACTTGAGAGCCCCAGAATTAATTTAGGTGTCGAGGGCTTGGGCAACATCTTCTTTTTGGTGAACCCAACAAAAAACTATTTTCAGTTACAGTTATTTACCCCGGACTAAATAAACTTAAGTGAAGGCCACATACTTTTTACTTTATTTATTTTAATTTATTTAATGAAAATAAGAAGGTACCACCAAGGGTTGTAAACGCAACTCATGGCTCAGCTCGTTTAGTAATCGAGCTGAGCTTGAGTTCGAGTTATAGTTCTAGGCTCCTTTAGTAAACAAGCTCGCAAAAGATCAGCTTGTTTCTATAGGCTCGACTCGTTAAGGGCTTGGCTCGTTTACGAATGAGCCAAGCTCGACTCGAGTTTTTTACTCATTTACTAAACGAGCCAAACTCAAACACTACAAAGCTTGACTCGACTCGTTTGCACCATTAGTACCACCCATTTGAATCCAAAGGCATTGCCCGAAATTCAAAATCCCAATCGTATCAAAATCAAAATTTATCCGCAAGTGATGGTTTGAAACACAATCTTGCTCTTCACATAAAAACCATGCAAAGGTGCAGTTGTTTTTGGCATAATCCAAGATCAATTACTGATACTATTCATTCCGTAAGTTGATACTTTCCAAAAAGTCATTTTGCTATACTACCCAATTTTTTTAGAAACATAAGGGGGTATTTTTATTGGTTCTTCGGTTCTCGGATCTCAATCTTGATTTTTGGTCCAAGCATGTGAAACACTCCTCCATCCCGACGTACTTGGGCAGAACCGATTATCAAGAGAAACATCAGGACCGTATCTGAATACGCACAAGTAAACATCACGACCATCTCTGAGTACGCGCAAGTTAACCCAACATTCGATGATTGAAAAAAAGAACCTCCTGACAATTATGGTTGATTACACTGAGATTACAGATATAGAGAGAATATTTGCTTTCAGAAATTCATAGAGAAATGATGTAAACCATTGCCGACATAAAAGAATTCAATTTTCCTTTCCTAATCATGGGTGTTGGGCACAATGTAATTACAGGAGGACCAAGGTTACTTTCGTCATAAACAAAACTAGCCCTCCCCAAAAACCCCCCACCTCCCCCTCTCTCTCTGTTACAGTTAAAACCCACTCCTCCCTCTCTCTCTCTCTCTCTCAGGTTAATGGAAGTACCTACAAAAAGGTTAAGATCTTTATGAACCATCCTGTACTGCTGTACTGCTCTTGAGCTTGACAACCCATTTCATAAGACCGAACTAGAAGCTGTAGAGACAGGAGTTTTACAATGTTCAGTTACAGATCACTTCTGTTTGCTCTTCTCACCACCTCTCTCACTCTCACCACTTCTTCATCCCCACATGGAGAATCTCTCTTTCCCACCTCCCAAACACCACCATTTTCAGGTACTCCCCTACAATTTACCCTTTATTTTACAGTAATCAAATTGGGGTTTTTTTTTTTCCTCACCCATTTAAATTCTTTTTTTTTTAAATACTATAAATTTCAGAGGAAATTATTGAGGAGAGATATGATGGGGTGGTTCATTTGGGCACAAAAAGGTTTCTTGCTGAGGGACCCAGTGGAGGTGAAACTCCAATAAACTCATCTAATCTTGTGTTGGCTGCAAAGAGGACATACAGGAGAGACCCTCTTAATGGGTTCAAGAAATATACAGGAGGCTATAACATCAGTGAGCAACATTACTGGGCTGTAAGTTCTGCACACTAATTTTTGTTTCTCTGTTTTAGGAATCAGTTTTTGCCCAGACCTAGAGGTTACGGGTTCGATTCTCGGAAACGGCCACTTTGCCAGTACGGCTTGTAGAATAAGGCTGCGTACATCATCCGTTCCTAGATCCACTTCGTCCACTGGGTACGCCCTCTTTGTTTTAGGATTCAGTTTTTGCAGGAAACACTATTCAGATGAGAAAACTCATAGACTAGCCCTGTTTTGTGGTGAGTACATGTGTTTTAAAAAATAGTTTTCAGAAGATTTTCATTTGGTTTGGTTGACGGATTTTGAAACTTGTTGTCTAGGTATTAGTAGTAAAAAATAGTACTCCCTCCGTCCTATTTTATTTGTCAATTTTTTATAATCGTGTTAGTTTTCAATCGCTTATATCTTTTAATATTGATCTCCAAATATATACAATGTAGATCTTGTTTGATAGTTCACAATTTATTTTATTATACAAAGTTTTTAGAACAGGGAAAACATTATAGATTGAAAGATATGAGCAATTTAAGACGTAACAGAAAATGGAATAATTGACAAATAAATTGGGACGGAGGGATTACTAGTATATTTGTAACCACCCATCCTTGTAACTACACCCACTAACCACGTCAGTAAGTTTTTTAACAAGTGCCAGGGAATAAGTTTTCAAACATTCAACCAACCGAGAGATTCCAGCTATGCCTTTCAGTGGGCCTTTTCCGGGCACACTTTGATGGTCTGAATTGTTCATTTTTTAGAGTTCATGGAAAATATTTATTAGGTTAATCACGTTGATTAGATATTACTCGGTATAATTGGGAAGGAGATTTATCTTGAGATAAATGGGTTCAGACCCGGTGTTTGTATTTTTTTCTTTTTTAATATAGGTGTTTCCCGAAATCATATGAAATGATAGTTAATTAATGAAATTTGTGCCGCGGTTAATGCTCTCGTCAAATTCTAAAAAATGAACGGTTTGTTCATTAAAATAAGTAGGATAATTCCAAATAATACTTCTTACTTTGTGGGTACTGCTGATTTTTGTACAAGTGAGTGGTATTTTTCTATTAATAAAAAGAATCTTAGTTGACCATTGTTTGGGGCATAAAAGAGGGATTTGTGTACA
This sequence comes from Gaultheria prostrata, assembly GCA_036023075.1. Taxonomy (NCBI): domain Eukaryota; kingdom Viridiplantae; phylum Streptophyta; class Magnoliopsida; order Ericales; family Ericaceae; genus Gaultheria; species Gaultheria prostrata. Next base: position 23,364 of record JAXBDA010003764.1, on the reverse strand, counting down.
CTAAACAAATCTTTTCATATGGAGCGGCTGTATAACAATCGTAAATCGCGGACAGCTTTTTTGAATTCAAGCCAGTGTCCTAGTGGACTTGACTTCTTTATGACCATGGAAAATATGACTGTATTCCAGGTCATTCAGTTCTAGAGCAGAATACAACCTCTTAGCAAGTGGTGGCTAGCTCATGCGATAGAGCTCTTCGATGCCCCACACTGCATCCCAGGATCGAGAACTCCCTCTCCCATGTAATATATTAGGAATGACGAATGACAAAAAAAAAGAATACAACCTCTTGGATTTCATTCCATGTACAATGAAATTAGACAAACTGTTTAAACTGCAACTCTTACAATAGTCTACTTTTTTGCTTACATGCTGCTAGGCTGCTTAGTTATATTTAAAATCGGAAATATGAAATGTACTGAACCTGATTCCGAGAAAGGGACCGATGGCATTGGCAAAGAGGGCATAGGGTCTTTCTCTCCTTCTCGAATGAGAGGAGTTGTACAAGCTTTGAACCTCGACTTCAGTGAGATGATTTGTGGCAGATAAAATAATTACACTATAATCACAACTTCATTGATGTTTTTTTGGTGCTTGGAGTAAACCCATTCGTAAAGATAGTGAATTCCTCTTATTTCCATTATGAACATAAGCACGTTGATTAACAACTTATCTTGGATAGTGAATTCCTCTTATTTCCATTATGAACATAAGCACGTTGATTAACAACTTATCTTGGATAGTGAATTCCTCTTATTTCCATTATGAACATAAGCACTTTGATTAACAACTTATCTTGCTAGACTATGGTTCTGTTTGATTAACTACGGAGTAATTCGTAGTCCACATGGAAATGACTTGTTCAACATTCAAATTTCCACCAATCCTAACAGTTTGACTAATTTTTACGAAGTAATATCATGTACATCATTTACTAGCATCTATGATAAAAATATAGGCTGTTTGTATCGCATCGGGCATAACGTAGACCTTCGATACTGTTATCTACCTTTGTATTGGCTGCTACTATCTGATATTGGGAGACAAATGGCAGTGTCGCCGATACCATTTCGTTTTTGGATACAGAGATTTAAAACACAGCTGTTGTAAGAGTCAGTTTCTGACTAATTATAGGCTGTTTGTATCGCATCGGGCATAACGTAGACCTTCGATACTGTTATCTACCTTTGTATTGGCTGCTACTATCTGATATTGGGAGACAAATGGCAGTGTCGCCGATACCATTTCGTTTCTGGATACAGAGATTTAAAACACAGCTGTTGTAAGAGTCAGTTTCTGACTAATTATTTCTCCTAACTTCTTTTCTCTTTACATGCAGTCTGTGGGGTTTACTGCTGCTCCCTTCTTTATCATTGCGGCTATCTGGTTTTTCGTCTTTGGACTCTGCTTATCTCTCATCTGTCTCTGCTACTGCTGTTGTAGAAGGGAGCCATATGGCTACTCCAAAACAGCCTACGCCCTCTCTCTTATTTTCCTCGTACTCTTCACTGTTGCAGCAATGTATATACTACTACTCTCTTTCTCTCTCTATTATTTATGTTTTCTCAATCCCTTGTTACCACGCTGTCATTTTACTTTGTTGTCGCAGAGTTGGATGTGTTGTTTTGTACATGGGCCAAGGAAAGTTTCACAATAGTACGACAACAACCTTGGACTATGTGGTGAATCAAGCTGATGCCACTGTGGAGAAACTCAAGAGTGTTTCTGAGTATCTTTCAGCAGCTAAGCAAGTTGGAGTGTATCGAGTATTTCTACCTTCTGAAGTCTTAGCTGACATCGATGAGATTGAAAGCAAGATTAACTCTTCCGCTACCACCCTCACAGTTCGGACATCAGATAACTCAGGAAAAATACAAGATCTCTTGGATTCAGTGTAAATAACAAATTCTTAATCCTTCTATTGTCCTATTCTAGTGCTTTGAGTTCAGCGTTTTTTATTCTCCAATTGAACTCTTTTCTTTCGCAGTAGACGGGCTCTTATAGTAATTGCTGCTGTTATGCTGGTCTTGACATTTCTTGGATTCTGTACGCCCTTCTGCCCTTAACCAGATGCAAAAGCTTTTCTCTTTATCTATGTTTTCGAAATTGATTTACTGATACTTGAATTGTTGTTTTGTCCATTTTGCGGTCCAGTATTCTCAATATTCGGGATGCAATTTATCGTGTACATGTGAGTGAGACTGAACTCAATTTCCTTGGTGTTCTCTGCTTTACACTTTCTGGTCCATAAAATATCTATTATCTTTCTCAAGGAATGCTTTTTGGTACTTTGTTGCAGCTTGGTGATCATGGGATGGATATTTGTTACCGGAACCTTTATTTTGTGTGGTGTATTCCTTCTTCTACACAAGTAAGTTTTTACATTCTTCAAATTATCCTTCTTCTGACATTGGGTTTTCTTTCCTCTCAAACGCATCATCTCTTTCCTCTTTCCCCCCAACACTGCGCGCGTACACAATAACAACAAAAACAATATCCCTTCGATATGTGAAATTACACGCGAAGTAATTACCTGTTTAGAGAGTCTATTCTTTATCATATAGTAGCCATCAAGAGGGGGATGGAGAACCAATACAAGTAGACTCTTATGAATAACTCATGTTTTGTTCCAGTTATTGCTATGTTAACTACTTACCCAATCAGTGTCCGGTCTGAAGGTCTTATTAGGCCCCCAAACACATGCGCACACAAATTGATCACCTTCTAGGTAAAAATTGGTGGAGCCACAGTATAAGGGGGAATGGGATCATATGTGCTAATATCTCAAATCAAAGGGCTTCAGCAGTATGAAGTACTGTAGTTATTCAGAAGTTCAGGGTGGCCACAGCCCCCTTGTCATACATGAGTCCGCAACTAAGGGTAAGGCACAAACTTGTAAAAGCCAGATGTATCTACCAATGCAGAACAATCACCACTGAGATTCCAGCACTTGAAAAGGAAACAACTTTTTTCCTCGTATTCTCTCGCTTTCTGCTTGGATCTCATTTTCTGGAAATGCATATGATGAGCATTGCTCACCAGTCGCCACAGCCTCTTCGAGTTGCATCTAAATGCATCCTTTGACCTTGTCTCAATCATGCCCTTCCATTTTCAGTTTTCTTCTTTTGTTTTAGAAAAAGCTCTTCCTGTTTTTCTTTTTCAATATATGCCGATTTCAAGTCATGTAAGTTCCATTTGCAGTATATCTAACCGATTAATCAGTAATCTAACTGTTATTTGCTTGTCATCTAGTGTGGCTGAAGATACTTGCGTCTCAATGGATCAGTGGGTCCAATACCCAACCGCACATACAGCTTTAGACGATATACTGCCTTGTATGGACAATGCCACAGCCCAGGAAACCTTGTTACGAAGCAAGGAAGTCACTTCCCAACTCGTCGACGTTGTTAACCAGGTCATCACCAATGTCTCCAATATCAACTTCGCCCCCAACTTCATCCCGCTATTCTACAATCAGTCCGGCCCATTGATGCCAACCCTTTGCAACCCATTTAATCTGGATTTGACTGATCGAGTTTGTAAATCTGGTGAAGTAGACTTGAACAACGCTACAGAGGTAAAGTTAAATGATTTAAATTCCTCTTTTGATTTTCTGTTTTTGTCTTTTGGAAAACATAGGAAAATTGTTTGGGGAACTGTTTGGAGAATTTTTTTATGCAAATAAAAAACAGTAGGAAGGTTTTTTTCTACTTTTCAAAAACTGTTTTGCGAAGTAATGGAAGAGAATACACAAATGATGATACTTTTGAACTAATTTTCACTGTTTGTTGTTTCCCTAAAGGGTAAATATAACATGAAAACAATACCAACCGGACCTGGTTTTAAACAATGTTCCACACAGTCTTCCCCAGTTGCCTAAATACACTACCATAGCGATGAATGTTTTCAAAGTTTCACTGTTGTGCCCGAAACACGAACAGAGGGAACCTAAAATGAAAACAATACAAAACAACCTGGTTTTAACCTAAAAATCCACTGATAGTGATAGGTTTGAAAGCTCATGTAAAGCTTAAACTGTTTCCCTCATTTCTTGCAGGTATGGAGAAACTATATCTGTCAGGTTTCAGCCAGTGACATTTGCATAACAACGGGGCGTGTGACCCCCACAATCTATAACCAAATGACAGCCGGAGTGAACGTGAGCTATGGATTATACCACTACGGTCCATTCCTAGTTGATCTACAAGACTGCACATTTGCCCGACAAGCCTTCAACAACATTTATACATATCATTGTCCTGGACTGCAGCGGTACAGTGAGTGGATCTATGTAGGATTGGTGATGGTTTCTGTTGCTGTTATGCTCTCTCTTGTTTTCTGGGTTATATACGGGAGGGAGAGACGCCACCGTGTTTTTACCAAGAAGTTCTTGGATGGACCGGATCAAGGTCATGAAGGGGACAAACATACTTAGAAATCTCCAAATCCTAGCTTTTTTAAGTTACTGATGCATATTCGACTTTAAAACTTTGTATTAGATTTGGTCATCATGTTTTTTTTTTTATTATCAATATTTGGTCATCATGTTTGTTCTATGTGAAATGGTAGTTTGTAGAGGGGTTAATTTTGTTTGATTTTGCAAAACAAGAGCTGGTTTTCTGACAAAAGATTTGGGATGTACTTTAGGCATTTTGAAATTTGGGATGTCTATTGTCTAGGGTGTGGAGAGCCAAAAATGCTGGACACCTTTTTTCTTGTTTGGGCTATCTTTTGACTTTTTAGAGTGGAAAAGGCTAAAAAAAAGTCAAGTGGGGATTTTATTTTTAGATGCCTCAAAGGAGGCCTAAGTATGTGGACAAAATTGGGAAACTTGAAAGTACTCCTTCCAAATTGTTATATTCGGATTTCGATGCAATTTTGAATTGTTCAAATCTTTTAGTAGGTTTAAAGATTTTAAAAACTCTACTCCCTCCGTCCCTTTTTAAGTGATCCACTTGGGAAATGTGTATTTTTGCGGACGTTATAAAAGGCACTTCCGTAGAACGTTTTTAAATTTTTTTTACACCAAATTAAAATACTCAATGAGCACTTTAATTTGATAAAAAAAATTTAAAAAATTATATAGAGAAATATATTTTTTAGAGGTTTGAAATTGCACGTATTCCCATATGGATCACATAGAAAGGGACGGAGGGAGTATATAATAAAACTAATTGAGATCGATCAAATAAGATTCATATTGCACATAAAATATGTTAAAGATTGAAAGATATGAACAGTTTAAAATTTGCATCGAAACCCGTTAGAACTAACAATTTGGACCCGAGGGAGTAGTTGACATTCATCTTATGGATAGTTTAGGCCACCCTTCAAGCAAATTTAAATTTCCAGTATGACTTTGTGTTAGCAGTTGGGTCAACTTATTAAAGGGTGGAGAAAAGTGTTTTGTAAGTATAAATTTTTAGTTTGACATTCATTAGGAATTTAGTTTTCAGCTCACATGCATTTTAGTTTGACTTGCATTTTATAGATTAATCCCAACGCACATGCATTTTATAGATAATTTACATCGAACATTTAAATAAACGACTCGAATAATCAAAATGAGAATATGGTAGGTTGCCATTCCTTCAAGTGAGAACCACATGCAAGGATTGGAATTCTATTTCTGTAATTTTAGTCAACTTAGTGAACAAATTCGGATTAATTCTTTGTTTGGATTCTTTGGACTGTCTTAATGAAAACTTTCTAATTAATAAAGTTTTGATGTTGGCAAAGGGCCTAAGTTTTTTTTAACTTTTGGTCAAAAATATGAAACCTTTTAATTCATGTTGATGGGAGGAATCAAAAAAGAAAAAAATCGACGAAACCTGAAAAATAAGTCAAAAAGACAAATCTTATTTTGGGTTTAAGTAAACTTTTCTCTCTGGTTTTTTTTTTTGTTGTTGTCCTAACTACTTTCCGATTGCCGTCAAGACCAATTGAAAGGATAAATAATTAAACTCAAAATTAATAAAATTTAAAGAAGAAAAAAAAAAAAGGACCCATTTTGAGTACTTTAGTCCAAACCACTGCTAAAATATCCACCAAAATGGATACGAGGCTTTGCTCCAATTTTAGTCAGATCTCCACTAGTAGATGATAACATCAATATCAGAGATTAGTCGATGTGCGTACAAACTAGTTTAGACCGATCAAGTTATAAAAGAAATAACTATCCTCGAAACGTTGGATGTCTATTAGGGACGGATCTAGGCGGGGTCACGTGCCCCCGCTGACCCCGCTCAAAACTCAAAATAAAAAAATATTAAAATTATATATTTAGCATAATTATGTAACATGACGCTATATTTAGCATACACATTTACATATATCTAAAAAATAAAAATGTAGAATTAATTTTGTGCTTTAACTTTCGTTGGCTGATTCATTCATAATTATTATAAATTGTTTGTTTATTTAAAGTATGCATTATAAACTTTATAATTCATAATAAATGTCTTAATTTAGCAAGATCGTTGACTATGGAAAAAATTGCGAGATTATAATTAATATAGTGCCCCCGCTAAGTTGGATTTCTGGATCCGTCCCTGATATCTATTATCGTCCCTTATCATTAAAACTAATAGCTGGCCTGCCGAGCCCCCAAAAAATAAACATTTAAACTAACAGCTAAGCAAATCGTTAAGCGGTTACGCCAAGATATCTATATCATTTGTGGATTAAAAAGCTGGCATCGTGATTAATTCATAAAAATAATGGTAAAAATAATACATGCCCACATTTTTTCGGGCCGAAAAAAGTTTCAAACATCAAAAAATTGATATTCCTTAATAAATCTAAATAAAAGAGCAACTATCAATAACCTTAAATCCCATACTCAAATTAAGACAAAACAAAAATACATTTAAAGTGACGGTGGTTATTCACATTCTCGAGAAATCCTAAACAAAGCTCCTATTGTGAGAGTTTTATTAGAGGTTTCCATTGAAATTATTTATAATAATAAAAAAAAAAAGGAAAGTGGGGGCGGCCATAGCCCCACACCAGTCCCTTACTACCTCCGCCACTGTCCAAAGTCCACTTTTTTTTTTTGCCAAAAGAAAGAATTCAATAAATGAAAAATCGCCGGAGCAGATCACTAATACAACAATTATACGTTTATAATGTATCCATGTGATAGCTATCCTGTCTATGGGTGCCGCTTACTGTTATTCTGTTAACTAGCTGCACGATATGCAATGGCGAAGTCAAGATTTCCTTGAGGTGTCAAAGAAATAAATTACTACCACTATTTCAAATAATTTTTATTGTAGTAATTTAGTATTCCCTCTGTCCAAAATATTGGTCTCTTTTGGACAGTCGTGTCACTCAAACAATTGTCTATATTTCACAATCTATAAAGTTTAATATGATTTTAAAAATTTTGTATAATAAAAATAATGGAGATCTATCAAACAAAATTCATATTGGATATAAAAAAATATTACTCCCTCTGTCCCAATTTGTTTCCTCGCTTTGGGAAACGTGTATTTTTGTGGATGTTAAAAAATGTACTTCCGTAGAATATTTTTAAATTTTTTTTACACCAAATTAAAGTACTCAATGAGCACTTTAATTTGGTATAAAACAAATTAAAAAATTATATAGAGAAATATATTTTGTAGGAGTTTGAAATTGCACGTATTCCCATTGTGAGCAAACAAAATGGGACGGATGGAGTATAAATTAGTAAATATAGACGATTTTTTAAGAGGTCCCAAATAGTGAAAAGGGACCAATATTTTGGAACGAATGAAGTATTTCTTTTCAAAGTGGAGATGCCAGTGCCGCCATCAACCCGATGTTATAATTGGACACGTATATTGTGTTCAAATATAGTACTCCATATAATTCTGGAGCGAGAGAGAGAGAGAGAGAGTCTGTAGTTGGCAGCATCAATATTAATTAAATCCATGAAGGAGAAGTTTAAAAATAATAAGCGTCATTATTGTTGGTTGAAGTGTTACACTGATGAATTGATCAAGGGTTGGTCATATTCCTTGTTGACCTTTTCATATGTACTAGAGGCTGGATATCCGTGATCTATGTGCAAGTCAAGTTTATTAGCGAATTACGATTTGTTGGGCTCACGTACTACGTGTGCAAGTCAAATGTCTGCCATTCGGACGCACAACAAGTAACACCGTCATAAAACAACACCTACAAACGACAGAGGCAAAAATCATAGTAATTGATTTATAGTAAAATTTGAGTTTATAGAATGAAAAATACAAAGATCCAAAATCACATACTCCTAATGCGTTCTTGTTCTAACAGGTAAAGCCCAAAAACTGAAGGCTACAATCATAGTCATTGGTTTATAGTAAAAATTGAGTTTCTAGAATGATAGATACCAAGATCTAAAATCACATTTTTTTTTTGAGATTTTTACTTCTAGGTCTAGAAAAGAGAGATCTAATTACCACTAAGGTAAGTCACTCTTTTTTTGGGTTTAGGTTTAGGGTGCACTTTTCTATTTTAGGGTTTTAGTGGTTTAGGCACTTTCATAGGTTACCCTAGGTTTTAGGCACTTTCATAGGGTACCCTAAGGTTTAGGTTTAGGCCCTTTCATAGGGTACCCTAGGGTTTAGGTTTAAGGTGCACTTTTCTATTATATTTAGTGCTTTAGGCATTTTCATAGTGTATTCTAAGATTTTAGGCACTTTCATAGGGTACTCTAGGATTTAGGTTTAGGCACTTTCAACTTTCATAGGATACCCTAGGATTTATGCACTTTCATAGGGTACCCTAGGATTTAGGTTTAGGGTGCACTTTCCTATTATAGAGTTTTAATGGTTTAGACACTTTCATAGGATATCATAGGGTTTAAGTTTAATTAGACACTTTCATAGGGTACCCTAGGATTTATGTTTAGTCACTTTATACAGTTTGGAGAATTAAAGAGAGAGAGAGAGAGAGAGAAATTATGTCCATGTGGAGAGAGAGAGAGAGAGCCTAAAAAAGAAGGGAAAATTAAACTGATGAGCTAGGGCGGTGACTTATTACCTGGGCTGTGCATTTCAAGAATTGATTGGACCGGTCGGTGCATGGGCTTCAATTGCATGACCGGCCCGTAATTTCCTCTCTTTTTTTTTATCAGCAACAAGATTTTATTAGAACTCGACAAAGGTTACATCAAGGAAACCACAACCAAGCACAAGCCCAAAAACTGAAGGCAACAATCATAGAAATTGATTATAGTAAAAATTGAGTTTCTAAATAGTACTCCAAAGATCCAAAATTACATATTTCGTTCTTGCAATAAAGAAATAAATCAAGCATCACAGAATTGCATGGCCTCGATCTCTAGATGCATGGCAATAAAGACCAACACTTCCTCTGAGGCTCAAGGAAGAGAGAGAGAGAGAGTGTCAAAAAAGTACTATAGTTTTTCTAATCAGAAAAGAAAATAATGATAAGGGACGTATCTTGTTTTAGTTTCCGGAAAAAAAAAAAAAGGATTATGGTTCTCCTAATTGAGATTTCGGACCATGGGGCATGTTCCACTAATTAGCTGGTCAGCTTTGTTGTATGTGACTCATGTGAGAAGAATCACATATCTCGTAAAATGTGAAAAATAAAAAAATTCATTTAGTAGAACGGAGCCCAAGGGAAAACATTTGCCATGTATGCTTTAGCTCTCTTGTCGTCTAAAACATAATTGAAGAGAAACATTTGCACTTTTGTCAGTTCTCTTTGGGTAGAGCAATTACCACTAGGGTTGTAAAAAAAATCCGCAAACCGCGAATCCAGACCTAACTAAATCGGACCGTAGATTTTGGGTTGGGTCTGTGGATTAATGGTCTGGACACGGATTGAAAAATTAAAAAACCGTGCTTCGCGGTTCGGTCCATGGATTTTCATAAAAGAACCGTGAATAAACCGAACCAGACCGTGAGAATTTTACAAATAAAAAATAATATGTATATATATATATATATATATATATATATATATTGGGATAAGAATTACTATAATTTAGCAACATATTATTCTTAATTATTTGCCCTAAATAGTTTCCTTTATATTGTGTAGTACTTGCTTTAATCTGATGGTATATTTTCTGTTTATTTATGTTAATTGGACGTCTTTTCTCTATGAATGAAATGGTTTATTTTTATTGAGTGTCTGATCTTCTATATGCGAATGGGTACTGTGCCCATTTAACCTTTTTCTGTGTGCAATAGCATTCTTCTTATTTCATTTTGCTAGTGAATCTCATACGACCAGATTTATGTCACTTTTTTATGAATTAGCGGTGCTTTGTTGTTAAAGCCAATATATTATGTTGGAATCTAGAAATCTGTTTTTTTTTTAATCTGGGCTTTGATTTTGGAATGTGGAATCTGTTTTAATTTTTATTTTGCGGAATGTACTAATCCGTGGATAAACCGTGAGTTTTTTTATTGTTTCAGAACCGGACTGTAGACTTTTGGTTCAGATACGGATTGCCTTACATTGGGCTGTAGACTTTTGGTTTGGTCCTCGGATTCTTACCAATCCGCACCAAATCGGACCGTTGACAGCCCTAATTACCACCTGCAGGAGTTTTTTTTTTATACGTCGGAAATTCTAAGATTAAGCTAAAAGAAGTGCAGAGTTATGCCACCGCCTGGCGGGCATGAAAACATATTACAGATCATACTACAGGTTAGTCTAGATACTGCCTAATAATTAGGTTGTCCCTAATTAGAAACTCCCTTATGGAAAAAAGGGGCTGTTCATGAGAATTTTGAAGTGTTTCGCTTGCTCAGCGCCAACATGAGCGAGATGATCGGTGCATTCATTGGCTCCTCTATAAATATGGGTAAGTGAAGATGCTCTACCCATGAGGATCGTTCTGGCATCATTGGTTATTGTACTCGAGGGATGATTTGCATTTGGGCCTTCGTTGATGAGATTGACCGCTAAGAGCGCATCCGACTCTATCTTCACATTCACCATGCCTTTTTCCAGGATGATTGTTAAACCTTTGTAGATTCTCCAAATCTCTGCTTCTAGACTTGTACTGCATGTTGACCGACCATAGAAGCGCAAGCTCTATTTTCCTTGAGCATGCATCTCGAAATAGGAGCTGCATGGAGTGGTTTAAAGCATCTCCAACAGTCTAAGCAAAAAAACAAGCCATTTTTATCCCAAAAAGTGTCATACACTGATATAGCTAGCCAAAAAATATAACCTCTACCCAACAACCTAGCCATTAGAATAAAGTCCGTGCGAACTGTGAAGGTAAACGGAGACTTGACCAGTTGACCCCGTCATCGCCCTACTTTCCCTACTCTGATTCTGCCGCAAAAGAAGCGCGGACGAGCACACGAATTTATAACTATTTATAGCGATCGGAAGCTTGGATTGCCCTTTATACGTCCGATCAAGTATTAGTCAACAATCTCCTGCGATTGAGTGATACTACGATCTTCGAGTCTCACCCTCAATTCCATGGTACAGAGGCTTGAATTGCCCATTATTGATAGATAGAGAAAGTATGGCTCCGTTTGGGAGCCTCTTTTTCTAGTTTTTGCTGTCTCTTTTTTGGTTTTTGGGTGTTTGGCAGCCAAGGGGAAAAATAGTTTCTCCCAAAAACCGTTTCTTCATTTCTGGTGATTGAGAGGAGAAAGCAAAAAGAGGCTCACACCTCCTTTCCAATTTCTACTTCTGGGTTTCTCTCATCTCTCTCTCTCTCTCTCCCAAAATGCATTCTGCACATTTCTCTCAAACACTCATCCCAGATTCAAAAGTCATTCTGGCCATAATCCAAAAAATCAAAAAGCCAAAAAATTAAAAATTAAAAACTGAAAGCCTAGTTTGATAGACTTTGAACTTAACCTATGATAATGATGGATTCTATCTTAAAGGGTCTTGGGTCAGACGACCCGATTTGGGTTCCTGATCCGGACCAAATTTCCAAAAAATTTACTCCAATCCATCTCATTTTCATCCCCACTAAATTGAGGCCGAAACTAAAGTCCCACCGCATCCTACAAATATTCAAAAGTATACTTAGTTATTTAGCTCCATCAAGCAACCATGAAGGATTACTGATTATAACTTCAAGGGTGCAAACTCATAAGTATAAATTTCAGTGCGAGTGCTTATAATTACTATTTTCACAATGATCATACATGCATAAAAATTGTGCAATATCAAAAAGGGTTTGCAAAGATTTGGTGCACATTCGCTAATCGGATTAGCCTAATTCCGTTGGATTAGGGAATTGATATTGACACTCCCCAAATTGTTAATGACACTCCAAAAGAGAGTGTCATTATCAATCCCTATATAGACTTGATATTAGCACTCCCCTTGTTGATATTGACACTCTCCTTTTGGAGTGCCATTAACAATTTGGGGAGTGCCAATATCATTTTCCTTGGATTATTCATTCAGCATTTACACTAGGTAAAATTGTTAGTCGGTCCTGCGTTCCAATACCTCCCAATTATGTAGGCTAGTTCTCCAATACATTTTTGGGTGATAAATTTGAAATTTTAGGGCCATGTTTTCTCAACAGATTATATGAGAACTACATTTTATGGCATTGGTAAATATGGCATTGGAGGGTAAATTGGTAAGGTAGAGATTTTATGAGAACTACATTTTATCTATTGAGAAAAGAAGGTCATTTTATCAACCCTCTATAAAACCCAACTAAAATGAGAATTTCCATTTTTATCACCTAAAATCTATTGGAGAACCCAACCTAAGTCCCACATAATGAAGAAACTTATATTCAAGGCCTTACGAGCATTGTCACTTCACTTGGCTGCCCAATTCCTCCCTTCACCACATATTTGTGTAAAAAGTACTCATTAAAAAGTAGAAGTATATATAATTGATATAAGGGGGTGTGTCACTAACTTAGTTTTTTTTTGCTTTTTTATGTGAGAGCTCGAAAAATGCGTTGGCTATTTGTGATTTTTTATGTGATGTATTATGAGGGGATGACCTATCTCGAAAAGCGCAATAAGCTGGTTTTTGACTTTTGGAGTAAATGGAACGGGGCCTAAATGTTCAGTAAAAATAAAATTTGGGTCATCAGGTCTCAGTGTGGCGGGTTGCACCGAATAAACACTCGTATGAGAAATGTACAAAAAATGATTGAACCCAGCCCATATCCCTCTACCAAAATCCAAATATACCTCGTACGGATTGACTTATTCGGGAATCCTCATCAGACACATAAAAAAAAACACTAAATTTAACCTCAAAAACACATTTTATAATTTAGTAAGTTATTTTTTAAAAATTTCACAAAATCAAACTATATATTGTACATGTTACTATATTAAACTATTATTTTTTTCTATCTTATTCTCCAAAAGTAATACAGAGTATTAAAAAAAAGTGAACAGTGCCGCACCAAAGTTAAGAAATCTGCAAATTGATAAGGCATTTGGTGAGACTGATTTTTTGAGATTTTTTAGAAGTTTGCTCGCTATTTTAACTCATAAGTGGGTTTAGAAAGCCCTGTATTGATGCTTAAGAGCAACCCCAACAATGAGTTGGTAAATTAGGCAGTGTACAGTGCATATATCTATTATAACTTGACACTTTTTCTATCAACACTCCAACAACACTCCCTATTACCCTCTCTATTTTTAATAAAATATAATATATAGGGGAAAAGTAAGAGAGAGACAAGAGAGAGAGAATAAAAAAAGAAAAACAGCCAGTTTAAAGAGGGGGAGGAGAGAGAAAGAATAAAAAAATGGGTAGGGAGTGAATAGTGCCTCCCTAAATGGGGGGATTTTAGGGAGGTACTATTCATGTTTGTATTTTAGGGAGGGATTTAGGAAGTCTCTTGGAGCCTAACTTTGGAATTTGGCTCCCTAAAATAGGGATGTGAGGTACTGCTGCCTTTTCACTTCAACCTACAGATAGGTTGTCACATTTCCTGCATTTGGTGGGCTTTCAATTCTAAAAACAGACCCATCTCCAACCTCACATTATGTGATGTGTAGAGACATACGGCCCCGCCAATTTCAAATTTGAAATTTTCATTTATTGTCTTCCAACTTTTCCAACTGCTATCAACATGGGCTGTTTAAAGGGACTCAGAGATCTTGTTGATTCAATTTGTGGATCTTTTAAAAATGATGGACACGGGGATGCTGCTGTGCAAGGGGTGCACATCAGCTGCTGGGCAGTCCCAAAACGGCATAGTTTTGATGCAAAAAACGTAGGAATAGAAAAACGAGCCAAAACGACGTCGTTTTGGCTCTCCTTCAACAAAACCCCAAATTCACTCCTCACTACCACCGTCGCCGCCCTCCACCACCATGTCCGACGTTGCACCCCACCCCACCATGTCAACCGCTTCATACCTTCACAGTCTAACACAAACACCGGTTTCGAGGACTTGCATACATCACGGATGGATCAGTACTTCTGATTATTCGATCGAAACCCTTAAATTCGAACCCAACTGTTAGAAATCTATAAACTCGAAGAAAAATTTTAAAAATTGTTTACGCACATCTATGGTAGCTACTTAAAGGAGTAATCCTTGAGGAAACGATTCCCATGCATATGCAGCCTTCGTGGGTTTTGGGGGAAGAAATTGAGTCCAGGAAAAAAAAAATGGACGATGTATTTGGGATTTTGTTGGAGGAGAGCCAAAACGACGTCGTTTTGGCTCTCTTTTTTTTTTTTCCTGTGTTTTTGGCATCGAAACTACGCCGTTTCTGGGCTGCCCAGCAGCTGCTATGCACCCCTTGCACAGCAGCATCCCCATGTCCATAAATGATTGAGTACATTCTGTTGTTCAGAATAATTTAGGGAATTGATTTTGTCATTCCCAATTTTGTCATTGGGACTTCCTATTTTGTTTTTATTAGGTGAAATTACTAAATTACTCTTGTACTTTTTAATTACATTTTTCTCTTGTTTCCAAAATACAATGGTGATTTCGTAACTTCACCTCATAGAGATAAAAAATGGGAATGCCAATATCAAAATAGAGAATGTCAATATTAATTCCCATAAAATATACTCCTTCCGTCCCTTAATAAGTGTAGACATTTCCATTTTGGGTTGTCCCTTAATAAGTGTGTGTTTTGAAAAGTTAGTGGGTACATTTCTTATTTTGCCCTTAAAAGTAGATTCCTTTTTGAAAAGTTAGTGAGTATTATTATATTGATAAGGGTAAGTAGCGGAAAATAGATGTAAAAGTTGTAAAAGTTGATGTGAGAGAAAATAAGTTAGAATTACGAGGTAACACACTTAAAAATGGACGGAGGGAGTACTATACTTTAGAATTCTTCAAGGACAAGCATGCCATAAATAGCGTGGTTAGTACTCTCTGTTGTCTAGAATCATGTATATTACATTGGGATTAACAAATTTGTTAAGGGAAATTACTTGTGGCGCGCTTGTTCATATTTCATGGATGTTAGTCAAATGGAAATAGAACCATGTTCTGTATATATATACAGTTAGGACTCCCTGATAGGCTCTTACGTCCGCACCTCCCACTTTCCGGCCAAATGGTCGGGATCCGAATCGTTAGATATGTTTAAAATGTATTATAAGGTCTCTACGAGAAATCATAAAAAAAAAAAAAAACCAGGAAGGGCTTGATCCGAACAGTTTTTCATATACATTTTTGTGAAAAACTGCTCGGATCAAGCCCTTTTCGATATTTTTTTTGATGATTTCTCTGAAGGACCCTTAAAAACATATTTTAAACACATCTAACGGTTTGGATCCCGATCATTTGGGCGGGAAGTGGAAGGTGTGGACGTAAGGATTGGTCAGGGAGTCCTGACTGGATCCTTAATGTGTATATACAGTACACTTGCAGTCCGGACTGGAATAAAATTTGGACCTCATAGTTTTGGATCAAATCTCGACGATCTGAACCGTTAGATGTGTTTAAAAAGTGTTTTTAAGGTCCACCGCGAGGATTCGTT
The DNA here is from genome assembly GCA_036023075.1 of Gaultheria prostrata. Taxonomy (NCBI): domain Eukaryota; kingdom Viridiplantae; phylum Streptophyta; class Magnoliopsida; order Ericales; family Ericaceae; genus Gaultheria; species Gaultheria prostrata. The sequence goes on along the minus strand of JAXBDA010003764.1, from coordinate 7,450 downwards.
AAAAAAAACACTCGGAAAGAACTCGGAAGGGGTTGATCGGAACAGTTTTTGTTAAAAACGCAAGTGGACCTTAAAAACACGTTTTAACACATCTAACGGTTCGGATCGTCGAGATTTGGTCCGGAAAGTGACGAAAAAACAGTGGTCCGGATTTTATTCCAGTCCAGACGTCCAGACTGGAAGTGTATTGTATATATATATACTTCCAATCAGGGATCCCTGATTGGAAGCTTTTGGGTGTTTTGAAGGTTTTAAAAATTATTTTTACAAAATTCGAACCGTCCAATGTGTTTAAAACGTGTTTTTAAGGGTCCCGCGAGAAATCATAAAAAAAAAACTGCTCGGATCAAGGTCTTCTCGGTATTTTTTTTTGATGATTTCTCGCGGGGCCCTTAAAAACACGTTTTAAACACATTGGACGGTTGGGATTTTGTAAAAACTATTTTTAAAACCTTCAAAACACCCAAAAGCTTCCAGTCAGGGCCGTAATATATATATATATATATATACAGAAAGATGATCTTATAAGGGCTCCCTTACATAGTTATGTAAGGGATTTTTCGTTTGAGATTGAATTTCGACGATCCGAGACGATCTTAACCGGTAGATGTGTTTAAAACATATTTTTAAGGTCTAGCGCGAGGATTCGTAAAAAAAAATACCCGAAAAGGCTTGATCCGAGCAGTTTTCATACAAACCGTAGGATATATATTTCATGAAAAACTGCTTGGATCAAGCCCTTCCGGGTATTTTTTTTTTTTACGAATCCTTGCATTAGACCTTAAAAATACATTTTAAACGCATCTAACGGTTCGGATTGTCGAAATTCAATCTCGAACGAAAAATCTCTTACATAAGTTATATAAGGGAACCCCTATAGGATCCAGACTGTATATATACATGGTAATTCAATTAGTGCAATATTATGTGCATTTCCTTTGCCTAACCAAACGAACATAGTGATGACACCGTTTAGATCGCTCGACTTGCAACTTGCAAGAAAGTCAAGAATGTCGGTGTGGTGCCAACTAACACCTGCCGAATTGTTGAAACATAGATGAGGAAGAGTATGTTTTCTCTAGAGGTACTCCTTTAGGTGGCGGGCCAATCACCCATTGGGAGTCGACTCCCCGTGCTTGGCCATTGTAGGCCCGAGCAAGAATACGTCTAAGTAAATTTAGTCCGGCATTGTTTCTCGATCTCATACTATTTCAACAAGTGTATGCGCGAGAAAATAAATTATGAATTCGTTTTATTGAAAATTTTTGCGTTGAAATTGTCTATGAATTTTTCTTCCAATATAAAAGAGTCATTATATGTATGCTAGATTTGCTAAACTTTGTATAACCATGCGAAATCAAATCAAATTTTATGTCGCAATCAATTGGAGTCGGCTATGTAAACATTTTTTTTCCGTTGAATTTTGTCAAGGGTTTCTTGTGTGTGTACTTGGCCTCAGTAGACTCATATCTTTGCACACCATAAAGTTTAATGTTAATTTGGATGTTCTCCTCCCCGTAATGTTACTACCCAAAACATGTTAATTCTAGTCTTACCATTCATACATCTCAGTATTCTTACTTTAGCTACACCCATCTTGCTCGCTTGTTGTTTATTGATAGCCCAATATTTTGTCTCGTAAAACATTGTTGGTCTTATGCTAAACTTTATATCACTTTATAAATTTGATAGCCCTAGATTATTTTTTTGACAGCCACTTTTCATTTGTCACTGTTTTCTAAATTATTTTTCTTAATAAAAAAAACAAACCTAGATTATTTTTTTGGCAATAACTTTTCACTATTTCTTTTCACTGTTTTCTAGATTATTGTTCTTAATCATTATTAAATTCGAATTAAATATTATAAATTAATCATACTTCTTGAAAAATAAAATCTAAAAAGTAAAAAATCATGATAAAAAATCCCACGTGGTCCAAGTTTGATACTTTTTTTTTTATAACCAAGTGTCCGGTTAGCTCGCGCACCTCAACTATTTACGTAAATTTTTTTGGTAAATTATAGTGAGGCTGAGTTTTCACAAAACGGTATTTATGCCTGGTCGATGGGGCCATTGTCTTCCCACGGAGGTCAACCATCCCAAATCTTGAGGCCACTAGAGATTATGTCCAGTTGTTACATTCAAGGCCCCGAAATTAATCGAGGTACGCACAAGTTGGACCGAGCATCCGGTCATCAGAAAAGAAAAAAAAGAAAGAAAAGACAACTAAGTATCTACTTATTAAGAAAAAAAAAGAAAGAAGGTAAAGTACTGCTACTACGGATCAGAGAAAAATCGTGGGTAACGGCTTAAAGAAAGGGTTAAAGTGGTCAATCTGCATAAACCAAAGAGTACCCTGCAATGAGTAATTGGGAACCGCACTGATAGAAATCACAATCAGAACACGTGTAATTCCAGCAACTAAAGGGACTTATTTTATTCTCATTTTGAAACAACCCAATGGGTTGCAACTAGCAAAACCCTAAAGAGAAACCCAAATTTTATTTAATATATTTACTATTTAAACGTATAACATCATCAGACGTAAAATTATTACTCTTAAAATTATAGTAAAAATTATTAAGGATAATGGTAATCTCCCCACTTTGTATTTGTTAGTTTTGGGTCGATTTTTTTTGTGAATTATTGATTCATCTTAACGAAAGGAATCCGAAATAAAAATTTCATTAAAGACAAAATTCAAAAAAAAAATCAGTTTGGTTAATAATTTTATATTCTGTAGATTTCTCTCATCAAGACGATTAATAATCCACAAAAAATCGACGCAAAACTAAAGAAAGACAAAAACAAATTTGAATAACGAAAACATAAACTTAAGTTAAAGTTTTCAATTACTAAGGGGCCGTTTGGTAATATTTTTGTTTCTTGTTTTTTGTTTTTGTTTTCAAAACTAAAAACAAAAATGTGTTTGGTAAGTTATTTATGTTTTGTGTTTAATAAAAATGTTTTCAAAATTTCTGAAAATTTTCAAAACACAAAAAAGGTGATTTGTTTTGTTTTTAAAACAGGGTCGTTTAAAAACAAAAAAAAAGAAAATAGAAAATTTATTACCAAACATGTTTTTTTGTTTTTATTTTTTATAAACAATAAACATGATTCTACTTTTAATTTTGTAGAAACAAAAAACAGAAAATAAAAACGTTACCAGACGGCCCCTAAAATTTTGATAATTGAACCAATGATTTAAACGAAATTTTCGACAAAGCCTTAGCGGGAAGTTTATTTTCAACTAATATGGTATAAAATGTTCCTTACGAATATGCTTTGATAATATTCTCACCCTACATTTGAAAACGACTACAATTCCGCCGCAGATTACGGTGGCATTAATTTAATTACTAAATAAAGAATGGAGCAATTACCGACTCGATAATGGCGTTCTCGTATTTTTGAACCAAATCCATGCCCCATTTCTCAACTACGTGGCGGAACCTCCACAAAAAGTCCACAAAAGCAGTTAATCCCCCAAACCCCAAGAAATCCGTCGTTTTCTGTACTCGACCGTTTCTTTTCAACTCTCGGGTATACAACCTAACCCCGGTTAACTAAACCCTAGGAAAAAATCTTGGGTACCACTTGGCTGAACATACTACATGGTATCCGAATGATACATCCAAATCGTCCAAAAATGTATTAGACGATTCAGATCGAAACCTTCTCTCTTCTCCTCTCTCTCTCCCCTTCATCTCTTCTGTTTCTTTTTCGAAATCCGGACCATCCAAAACTAAAATGAACAACATGCGAACGGGTATCACGTGGTAGCCGCCCGACAAGAACTTCTCAAACCCCAGGTTTGGTGTGAGTGAGGTTAGCACTTCTAGTAATCTCCCAAACAAATAACCCTCCAAACATCAACTTAATTACCACCCGCCCTCCTCCCTCCCATCTATAAATTCAGCCTTTGAGGTAAGCTAGGTTTGCTAAACTGAAGAGCCCAAGGGCCCTTAAGGAAAATAAAAAAACAATATCCCAGCCTTCTCTCTCTTCCCCCTTCTCCCACTCTCTCTCCAGAAAAAACAATGGGAGGCTCCTCTAAAAGATCCAACGGCCCAGTTCTCTCCTTTAGGAAATCAGGCTCCAGATCTGATCTCCTAGGCTCATCCTCACCGTCCGATATGTCATCGTTCTTCGCCTCCTCCGCCAGTCCTCATAACTTCTACTCGTCTCCACCATCTCCTTTCACGTCGTCGTTCTACGCTTCCTCCACCAGCTCCAATTTCTGTTCTTCTCCGCCGTCAACCGGTGGTTTCTTCAACCGTTCATCTTCTCCTACGCGCGTGAACCTCCACGGCTTCGCTCCTCTGGCGCCGTCGCCGTCCGTGAGATTCTCCATCGACAGGTCGAGGTCTCCCGGCCGTTCGATGGCCGTCTCGCCTCGGGATCAGAAGCAGAGCGGGAATCCGCTGCCGAATCTTCCCAAGAGGACTTGTATGTGCTCGCCTACGACGCATCCTGGTTCTTTCCGGTGTAGCCTTCACAAAAACAGCAACAACGCGAGCCACAGCCAAACGGTGTCGTACTTGCCGAACCGGTTGCACGCTCGTAGATCGGCCATGGCGAACTCTCTGGTTAGGATCGGGACCGTTGAAGGAGATTGGGTGAAACGCGCTCTCTCGCAACTGATTCGACCGTCGTCGCATCAACAGAGACGGAGGAATGATTTTCAGCCCCGGCCGAGTCGGCTCTCGGTCATGTCGAAAAACGACGATGATCTGTGATATGCCGATGGTTAGGTTACAGGTTGGTTCTTTGATACATATAACATTTTGTCTCCTCTACAGTTTGCGACGGTTACTGTTAAGGCGACGGCACGGCCAGATCCCGGCGAAGGTTTTAGATTTCCGGCGAGTTTAGGGATGCAGTTTTTGTACCACAGCTTCCCCCCCACTTGTACATGTGATTTGCAGCAATTGAGTGCAATTGAAGGACTGTTTGGACATTAAAACAATCAAATTAAAACCGATAAGTAAAAAAAAAGTGAGAAGATTAAGATCTACGTAGTAATTAAGATGGTGGTTTGGTCCCAATTAATTAAGAATTTGGTGATGTTTGGTTTGTGAAGCCACCAGTCATTCAACGCGTGACTCGTTCCGTGCCGTGTATTTTGTGTTGGTCGCCGTCGCGTGGGTATTTCCGTCGTGTGTGCCGTCCCGTTCGCCGTCTCGTCGTAAACATTTTCCGTTCGTTCGCGGTTAGCCCGTGTTGGTGGTATGCGTGTACGCGTGTGCTCCCGTCGTGTTGCATCTCGTGAAAGGTACGTGTCGTTTACTTGTTCTGTTTATTTACGTTTCGTTTACTTATTCCTTTTTTGAATTTTATATTGTGAAATCTATTAGTACTATTTAATTGTTTTGTTTGTTTCTGTTGCAGGTTATATGTCGGCTGGGATCTGATGATTCGGCCTTGATTTGGACGCGGACTTGAAAACTTTTAATAAACGGACTTGAAAAACTTTGGAGGCCTTTGCTTTGGAGTGGAGATATGGATCACAAGATTATTAAACAAAAAAACAAAAAGAAAAATGGACATCACAAGGTTATTTTGGAGATCGGTAATAAACATGCTATGACTTAAAAAAAAGATTGAGAAATGGTAATAAACATACAATGACTTAAAAAAAAAAAAAAAGGGAAATTGACTAAAAAAAAATTTGAGAAATGGTAATCACAAGAAAAAAATGGATAAATGGATATCACAAGACTATTGGATTTTGGGGTATAGAAAATATTTAAGTACCTACACAAAATACTCCGAGAATTGTTTGAAATTTGAAATCAGTATCCCGTATTTGAAATCAGTATCACGTAATTAGTCAAATTATGTGTAAATTGATCTGAATATTCAGTATTTGAAATCAGTATCCTGAAATTGGTTAAAATGTGACTGACTGGAAGTCTTGATTCCTTAGCTTTGGAGTGGAGTGGAGATCACGAATTTGACCCAAGATTAATACGAGTAGTAATGATTCAAGACAAAGGAAATGTAATGGGAACCAGGCTGGCACCAACTTGGGCCGGCTCACCAAATGGTGTTGGCGGGCCTCCTTTGCGTATGTCAATGTCATTGTCAACCAACAAACATTTCCCCGCCACCAATTTTGCTACCAGCACTGCAATTGAACCCGACTTTCATATCGACTTGCCACGTGGAAACCACTTTTTCCTCTTCTCTTCCTGACTTCTTCTCTCTCTCTCCCACTTTCTCTCTCCACACCGCTAATAACTTCTTATATTTGTTAATCCTTCAAATTAAAAAAAACAAATATATATTTAAATTTACTCGACGAAATCTATAAAACAAGACCAATATTCAATATGTAATTATATACGTATAAAAAAATAATTTTTTAGGTATAAGCTTTTTTTCCTTTAACTTGGAGCTCAAATTTAACTTGATTTGAGCTCATAAATATTAGTATTAGGTTTAACGAGCTCATAAATATTATCGGGGTCCCACTGAACAACCTAAGACATTCATTAATTTTAAAATGTGTTTTCGAGTTATCTCGTAAAAAAATTGCTCAATCAAATAACTATAAGTGCTTGATAAAAAAATTGGGTACTCTTTGGGTGAGGGATTCTAGAGGTTTTTGGTGACATTTTTGCTTGGTGGTGTCGTTGGCATCTTACCAACTTTCCCTAATCGGGTTTTGGCTCTTCTCATGGTTATTGAGGAGCTATAATGTCCCTTTATCTTGTTGTACTTCGAGTATTTCGAGTTAATAAATTTTTTTGTTGCCGATCAGCAAAAAAAAAAAAAAAAAGCTGAGAAAATTTGTAAAGGCCATGGTCACAACATGAAACTGGAGTTCCAAAAATGATGAGTAGGGCTGGAAAACTGACCAAATTACTTAAAACCTCAAATTCATGTAAAAAAACCAAATCAATCGAATATCTCTAAGTGCTTGATCCAATTTTCCAATTTTTTTGTCTTAGGTTGTTCATGTGGGACCCCGATAATATTTATGAGCTCGTTAAACCTAATACTAATATTTAAGAGCTCAAATCAAGTTAAATTTGACCTCCAAGTTTGGGAAAAAAAGCTTATACCTAAAAAATTATATATATAATGAGGGATCCCAAATTTTGTCACGGGCAAGTTAATTATATATATAAAAAATTATAAAGTTGACCTCCAAATTTGACCTCCAAGTTAAATTTGACCTCCAAGTTAAATTTGATCGTCAAATCATGATCTAATAAGGGATCCCTTAACTCCCCTTAGTTGCAGACCTCCACATTTTGGACACTTTTCGGATCAAATTTTGACGATCCGAACCGTTAGATGCGTTTAAAAGGTGTTTTTAAGGTCCAACGCGAGGATTCGTTGAAAAAAAACACTCGGAAGGGGTTGATCGGAGCAGTTTTTGTGAAAAACGCTATCTAAAACGTTTTTCACAAAAATTGCTCCGATCAACCCCTTCCGATTG
>JAXBDA010003763.1:0-32660 GCA_036023075.1 Gaultheria prostrata | reverse complement strand
CGTGAAGAGAGATGGATGCCGATCAAAAAGAATCGTGAAGAGAGATGGAGAGCTGAGTAGTCGTATGAGAGAATGAGGTGGAGGATGTCGCCTGATGGGTATAAGGGTTAGGAACTTTTGGTGACAAACAATTTGCATGTCCACGAAACGGCGTAGTTTTGATTTATCAATTTTTCGGTGACACCTTTAAAACTTTCAGTGACACCCCAAAAAATTGATTTTGCCCCCAAATTATTCAGGACCCTCCCCCGCCAGAATTTAGACCATTCGATGACAAGTAAAGCCTTGTCACCGAAAATCACTAGTTCAGTGACACAAAAATTGTCACCGAAGCAAAATTCTTGTCACTAAAAAATGCTCCCATTTGGCGCGGATGATCCCAACATTTTCCGTGGCATATTTGAAATTCCTTGTCACTGTTACTATACATTAAGTGACAACCGTAATATGTTGTCACCGAAGGGTGTCACCTTTGATGTTTTTTCTTGTAGTGATTTTTCATCCCTTAAAGGCACGACGCGACACATTCCGAAGACAATGAAATTGAGCCATCCTATTCTATTGTTTACTACTTGCTAATGAATTTTTTGCTCATATTTTGATGATCCGAACCGTTTAATGTGTTTTAAAATATGTTTTTAATGGTCCCCTTGGCGAGGAATCAATAAAAAATATGATTAAGAAGAACTTGATCCAAACAATTTTTCTTAAAACTGTATATTAGTGTAATAAATGGGATTTCAAATTATTGAAATTATCAATCATATGCCCCGCCAATAGGAATGAAATGAGAACATCCACAGATTCCAGCTATGTGATTGTAATGCGTTTCGATATTTATACTTTTTAGGCCAAGTTTGCCAAAAAAAAATATGCGATTGATTTTATGTGATTTCCCATTTTAGCACGCAAATTTTATGAAAAATCTAAGTGCTAAAATGGAATTTCTCATAAAATCAACACCTAGATTTGGGAAACTTAGCATCATCATCCCAACTTTATATAATACTACCTTTTTATAAAGTATGCTAAGCACTTTTTGAATTAAAAAAATCAGCTAATACAGCTGGATATTCATTACCAAGATACATGTCGTACCTGAACCATACCTACCTTCTATGTATATATTCATGACTTCATCAATATCACATAAAGGCCTTGAGACAATCTTTTGAGCTCCAAATGCGTATATTTAAATTGTTACAATTAAAAAGCTTACGGTTCCTATATTTAAACATATGTTGTTTGATCAGGATTTAAGGTTTAGGAAATATTCAATCAATTTGATTTGTAAGCACAATGAAGTGCTCAACAAATTCTATAAAATAATCGGTTCAAATTAATACGGTACTATTATGATATAAGGAGCACTACGTACACTCCTGTTTTGCATTAGTGCACCATAAAGACTTTTTTGTGTTTGGCAACTACACTACTACAAAAAAACCAAAAAATTGATTGGTTCGTTTCGATGAGAGAAATCTAAAAAGTATGAAATTATAGTGAAATTTAATTTTTTTTTGAATAAAGCCAAAATTAATCCAATAAACCACGTATTTTTTGCTTTATTAAAAAAAAAAGTTTTGACCATAATTTTATACTTTTTAGATTCGTCTCGTTAAGAGGAACCAATAAACCACAAAAATTTGACGCAAAACTAACATTTGCGAATTTTTTTAATAAAGACAAAATGAATAAACCAAAAAACTAGTTTATGTTTTTTTGCCAAAGCACCCTAGTCTTGTGATATTTCATTTAATGTTTTACTAGCTAGTTATTATTATGGCGCCCCAATATGAAAGGATTTTTATTGACCAAGAAAATCTTAATCTCTATTGTGCTTTGGAAAAAGGAGTACTGGAGGGCGCGGTTTGAAGTCTGAACTCTTATCAAATCAAGAACCTGTTACGTACCTACTTTACCAACTGAGCTCAGAGACAACTCAATCGAAGGATGAATACTTGTGCATTGTACAAAACGCCTTCTTTGGCAAAGGGATATAAGAGGGGGATATGGAGAGAGGTCGGATATACATATCCGGGTTGAAGTATATTCACTGTTTGTTTAGATTATAGAACATGTATATGATTTGGCTTTGATTTCTATATCCACCTTCTTTTTTACTATCATTTAATCCCTTGGCTCCACTCCCACCCTGCCACGTTTTTTTTTTTGATTTGTTTATTTGGAACAAAATAGAAATTTCAAATAATGATATATTATCCAACCCATCATATCCTCTTATACAACAACAAAACAAATCAAGCGCAACCCACTGAGCAAACAGCAATGACTGGAGTAACAGGCTCATACGACTGGGAAGAAGTTGTGAACTTTTTTAATCTCCCTTTTCTAAAATAATACATCTCCAACCATATCCACATCTTTATCTCCCTTTTATTGTAACTAAGGCTGCAAACGAGCCGAGCTGAGCTTTGCTATGCTCAAGCTTGTATATTAAGTTTTTAACAAACTGGCCTTGGCTTGACTCGAGCTCGAGCTTGTTCACAAGTCTTAACGAGCCAACGAAAATATATATATATATATAATTCCATGGACTTTAGACAGCAAAGAAAGTTTTACTTGTGCATGTATGTATGTTTTATATCTATATACGTACTCTATAGGAAAATAGTCTCAATTTCAAAATAATAGTGAAATTTAATAAGTTTTTGAAAAGATAATACATTAAAATATCAAGTTGGAATAAGAAGTTGTATTATTTTACTCCTTTAAAAAGTAAACGAGCCGAGTCTTGCCGTGCTCAGGCTTGTTTGTTAAGATTTTAACGAACTCGAGCTCGAGCCGAGCCTCAATATAAACTTAACAAATCTAGTTCGAACGAGCTCTTTTCAAGTCGAACCGAGCTGAGCTCATGAACGGCTTGGTTCATTTGCAACCTTATTTGTAACCCTTTCCTCCTCTAAAACATATCCCGATAACAAACGGGCTGCAAAGGAAATGTTTTGAGTTTCGATCTGTTGGGCCTCTTACACAGTTGTCAAATGAAGTGATCCAAGCCCAAAGGTTACGAGGACCTCGGCAACGTACAGTCCATCTCGTTGCAAAAATTACAGGAAAAACGGAGCTCTGAGCATCCGAGAGGATAGAGCTTCCAATCCTCTCTCTCTCTCTCTCTCAAAATTGCCGGACAGTGTGGTTGAAGGTGCATAATGCTTCTTCATTCTGTTGCCATTGGCAACTTCTATATCCCCTTCACGCCAATTATTACTACCAGAATCACCATTAATGGGAGCAGCAGCAGCAGCTGTAGTTTAGCCAAGTTCAAGAGTCGAGCCTTCCTCAAGAATTCCACGCCCTTACTCCCGAACGCCGTCGATATACCACCAGTTGTTCACGACAGTCTCAGGCTTCTCGAATGGGACAAGCTCTGCGATTCCGTCGCTTCCTTCGCCGGCACTTCTTTCGGCAAACACGCCACCAAGGTACAATTAAAGCCAGTTTATGATCGGTTGTCTCGTAAACAAGCTGAGCTCGAACACATTTTTGGGCGTGAATATAGTTATTTTTCATTCGACTAAAAGTTCTAATTCTTTTATCTCAAGAGGCTTTGTATTTGGTTTATTGTTGGAGGCATATTTTCATTTTTCAGGCGCAGCTATGGTCGTTGAACCAGACCTATGAAGAGAGTATGAGACTCTTAGGGGAGACAAATGCGGCAGTTGAAATGCACAAGCACGGTGGTTGCGTGATGGACTTCAGTGGCATTGATGCTGCCTTGGTGTGTGATTTTTTTGTTCAATTAGCATAAGCATAATATTAAGAAATACTATGTTCGACGTTTTATTATTGTGTTTTCTGTTTAGTGTAGGTTATTATTCGCATTTTCCATTAGTGTAGGTATCTTTTTTGTTTTTTTTTTTAGAATAGAGAGAATTTTTATTAATCACTGTGCAATGCTGGAACAAGTAGACCTAAATGATGCAACCGATCAGAACGGAGACCTGCAACGCCATCACATCTCGTCTACTCAAACAAAACACAGTGCAACAAAATGGTAGAACAAACACAGAAACACGGTCAGTGTAGGTATCTATTATGCATGTTTTCCTAATTTGGTTAGGTTTCTTAATCACCAAGTCTTTTAGCCTATACAGAGGCATGCTAGGGTTATGTTTTATACACATCAATAAAAGCAAGGTTCTTCTCAAGTCACTTTTCTCACTATCGATTGGGACCTAAGGCTCTTTTTGCTTCTTTTTTTTAAACTCGTTTGCTAGTAAGTATGGTTGCAGCTTAATTCAGTTGCAAACCTCATTCTATAAATGAGAATGTGCCTAAACATATGGCTATATGAATGTCACGTGGTGGCTATGTTCATTCTGTCCTTGTATCTGTGATTGGTTCCATATCACAATATGCCAGATATTTCACATAGTCAATCTCAAGGCCGTACACTTTGATTGGTTGCTGTGGTGAAAAACATTTAATAAGATCTTGATTCTCAATGAGTCAATCAATCAAGTCTTGATGAGTTGCTAGGAGGTTTCTCGTAAGTAGCGGGTCAGGCGTTATGAAGGTTAACCACGTGTCAGTAAGGCATTCTATGAAAATGCATCATGCGCCTTGCCATAAGGATGCTGTGAACATAAGTTCTGGTGGTCTGGCCCTTTGAGTGTCAAGTATTTCGTTAAAGAAGTTTTTTCCAGCAGAGTGAGGTGGGAGTACAAACTGCAACGCAAAAGCATCTAGTAAGTATGGTTGCAGCTTAATTCAGTTGCAAACCTCATTCTATAAATGAGAATGTGCCTAAACATATGGCTATATGAATGTCACGTGGTGGCTATGTACACTTTGATTGGTTGCTGTGGTGAAAAACCTTTAATAAGATCTTTATTCTCAATGAGTCAATCAATCAAGTCTTGATGAGTTGCTAGGAGGTTTCTCGTAAGTAGCGGGTCAGGCGTTATGAAGGTTAACCACGTGTCAGTAAGGCATTCTATGAAAATGCATCATGCGCCTTGCCTTAAGGATTCTGTGAACATAAGTTCTGGTGGTCTGGCCCTTTGAGTATCAAGTATTTCGTTGAAGAAGTTTTTTCCAGCAGAGTGAGGTGGGAGTACAAACTGCAAGGCAGAAGAATCTTTTTGCGCAAGTATGCAATTTGTGTAGGTAACGACCAGATAGGCAATTTTTTAGTTGAGGCTTCAAAATTGCCTGTAAGAAATCAATTAGCTAGGATATAACAAAGGAGATTGGAAGCTTTAAGTATTACTTTAGTATGCTTGAGTAAGAAAATATAGGTAGGGTTGGATGGAATGAATGTGAATAACTATTGCCTGAAGTTATAGATGTCATACAGAAATGAGATTATTCTTTTGGCTTCTCAGATATTGAAGTATGAAAACACGGGCGATTGATGCAAGAACGCGAGACTAAGAAATTGAACTTTAGTACTGGAGGACAGAAAAAGTGTGAAATTGAAGAAAGATTAAATTCAGCAGTGGTTACTTACCCCGTCTTCTAGGAGATTATAAAAATAGGTTGATGCATTTGCAAACAGTGATGCTGGAAGGGACAGCTGTCATGTTATGTGATGTTGAGATGGATATTGTGAAGAGATAAAAGATAGGAAGAAAGTGTGGGTAAAATTTTGTGAAATTTTGGTAAGTAAATGCGCGTTACTAGCTGAGATCCGGTAGTGATGTGCAATGAAGTTTCAATCCTAGTGAAAACTGATCGTTGAGGTAGGTTGTTTAGTGTTACCCATCCAAGAACCCTCCTTTGATAGCGCTCGACTGTAGGTACATCCTCTAACTTTAAAGGTTTTGCTAAGAAGGGTAGGAGAAAATCAGATGAGGTAGAGCTAACGACACTGGCTCATGATCTAATCAACATATGTCCCCCCAAAAAAGTTAATTGAAAAACCTGATCAATAATTAGTCCAGTTGTTCCTAAAAAGGCGAGAGTAGTTGATCCTATGGGCCAAGGGGCTTTTTCACATTGCATTGGGTTTTGAATACCTATTGATTTTACTCGTGCTTTTATGCCATAAGATGTGTTATTTCAGATCGACAACTCGCAACGTTTTCCATTAGACTTCAGTCATGCTGATTCCTTCGACATTTCATTCCGTTTTGCCCTATCGTGGATGTAATGTTGATAGCTCCTTATATACATCACGAATGCTAGATAAGCATCTGGATTATCATCCTTGAAGGTGAAATCTGCTATCCAACATGCCCAAGGTGGTCTGCCAGTGAATGGAAGTGAAGCAATGTCTACTGTAGCTTTGCTTATGTATGCTGAAACTTTGCAATACAACCTCAAATCTGCAATCAAAGAAGACGTAGAGTGGTATCAGCGTTTCATGCCTCTTTCTCTAACGGTACGCATGTCATGATCCTTTTCATAATACCTATGTTCCAGACTCCTACTATCTTGCATGCTTTGATAGCTTGCTTTATTTGCTACTTTTCTTGCAGATCATGGAATTAGTAATAAGTCATTCAGTGGTAAAGTTGGTACAGCAACTTGTAGATGAAGATGGCTCTGTTAAAGACTCTGCGGTATGTTTTTATAATCTGATATGGAGAGTCTATTTTGTGGCCCTTGACATATTGGTGTCGCTAGTTATTTAGAAAATAAAAAATGCGACAAAGCGTGCCACAATTTTGCTATGTACTGGAAGACCCATTTTTTGGGAATAGTTCTTTGCATCCCACAGTTTGCTTTATAAACCCACATTTTCCTTTTTCCAAGGCACAAGGCGGAGTGTGAATAACAATTCCTCTATTTTCCCCATTACATGGATCTCATCTTTGTGATGCTACTTCATATACGGGTTGGTAATCAAGGGGGGGCTCCAAGATTTTCATCCAGCGCTGTCAAAAATACATAGCGAGGTCGCTTGTCGAGTAACCCAGCGCTGACAATACTAAAAAAATTTTAATTTATGTCTAAATTTTATGTTTTTTCAGTGCATTTTTTGAACCTCACTGGAATAGCAGTAGAGCCGCCCCTGGGTTGGTTGATGGTGGTTTTATTCCATCTGGGTCAAGTTTGGTCAATTTTATACTCCTTTTCCCTATCTCTTACAAAAATAAAGGCCGTGTTTGATAACCAATATCTAAGTTTTTCCTTAGAACTTTTTGTTGCGTGCACTCCTATTACTTGCACTTTTATCTTGTCCTTTTCCACGGCATAAGGTCAAGTGTGAATAATGGTTCGTCTTTTTTCTTATCACATGGCACCTTTGTGATGTGAATGATGATATGGGTAATCACACGGGATGGGACTTCCAAGTTTCAATACTGTGGGGGAGGTGGTATTGATAATCCCACCACGGCCCACAGGTTAGCAGTCTCCTTGACTATGAAACCCGCTCTCCTTTAGTCGAAACTTACATGATATTAGGAGATAAGTAAAAGGTTCCAAAAATTCGTGTGTCCCAGGTGGGCTAGGGAACTATCAATCGTGAGCAAACTCCTTAGTCCCCCATTATTGGTTATCAACCATGGCCATGTTACATTGTTGCTTAAGGTGGGATTCCGGGAAACGGTTTACCTGTAAAACATTGTTATTTTCTTTTATAGTAGTCATATTTCATCTCATTTGTTTCGTTGTTCCTATCCTTTCCAGAGTTCTGCCTTGAAACGTTCACGTGATCAAGTGAGATTGCTTGAAAGCAAGGTAATCCTTTTTAACAGACTTAATGTTTGTTTGGAGAGTTACCATTTGTTTTTGAAACTTCTTCATTTCCTTTTTGTCCGTTGATTGTGTTCTACTGTACTCTTTTCTTATTACCTTTGTCATACTTGCATGCTGGGCATACGTCCAATTTGAGGTTATAAAGAAGAATGACATGGAACTTGTATGGACAATTTTATGACAACAATTCTAAACATCAAGTTTTAGTAAAGTCATGCAAGATTTTGTCCTAGCCTGACTATAATTATTACTTCGTGGCTTCTTAACTCTTCTTTGGTTTCTTTATGTAGTTATACCAGTTGATGAACAGTCTAATTCAGAACAAGATGGACGAGGCATCCACTATGGTATGATGTGCTTTATTATAGGTATGTTTCTTTCCTCCAATGTTCTCTCCTGTAATATGACTCTAGTGATTGTTCAGGAAGTGAGTAATATTGATGGAAGGATGTGTGTAAGATTGGGAGCTGATTCACCTACAAGTTTTGAGGGCTTATTATTGTCCAGGTGAATTATTCATCTAGCAGATCCCTTTGTTTGCTTTTGACATAGTAGTACTCATTCTTCCATTTTTTTAGAAGTGTAGTAGTGCTCTATCATCTATACATACACATTCCCCCTGAAAACTGCAACCCTGAGAAGTAGCAATTACTTCTCATATGGGGATCACATATATGCTGTTAAATTTTCATGATCTTTTGCAACTATTTCATCGAATTTTTTTATTGTGGTTGGGGAATACATGTTCTTTTAATGTTTTTGTAAACATAGAGGAGAGAACATGCAAAGGACAGCTGCAGTCACCTGAGTTTTATTTATTCTGTAGTGGTTCAGGTGGTGGAAGCATTATAGAGCCACTCTCTGCTCTTCCACTGAATGATGAATTGCAGCAAGCAAAGGCTCAAGTAGCTAAGGCGGAGACAGATGTGCTGTTAAAGATAACAGAGAAGGTTTTGCTGGATTTACCCACTTACCGTTATAACACACTAGTTTAAAATATTTCAATGTTGATGTTTCATATTCCTTTTTATGTGCAGATGCGAGTTGATATTGGTGATATCGAAAAATTGTTCAACACAATGGTTGAACTGGATGTGGTAAGTATCTGTCACAGAGCTGATAATTTCATAGATTTCTATATTAGTGTTATTCATGGAGCTATACTCTGGTGAGTTGAAGAACAATGGAGGACAAAAGTATTCTACTGATCCATCTTTATCAATCATACTGCTATTTTACAAAAATGCCCAATTGATTGTGCATAGTGTGGGCCTCACCCTTTGAAGAGTCTTTCTTGGGGGCAGTTCTGTTTATGTTTTGAATGGACATATATTGTCTTCTAGATGCTAACAGTGCTATATTCTCTAAATGTAGATCAATGCTAGAGCAACCTACAGTCTTTCATTTGGTGGCACACGTCCTGATCTCTTTTTGGGAGAGACCAATGATGGAGATCTTGATATTGACATGTCACTAGGGAACAAAGATGCGAAAAAATGGACGCTGTATATTCCAAAAGCTTATCATCCCTTGTTACTCCAACAACATCGGCAAAATCTGCGAAAAGCGAGGAAAGATGTTACTGAGGCCACCTCTGTAAGTCATCGATGGCAATGACCACAAGTTTTTATTTTATTATTCTTTTGTTTTTTGAAAGGGCAAGGGCCACAAGGTTATGTTTATGTCTAAGTTCTTTCACTTTTAGGTATGATTTATGAGTACGAGTCATTCAACGGGAATATAATCTGAAAATATGACTTTTTTTTGGCATTCTTGCTTTATTTTAGTTTGCTCTGTTTCATTCTTTCAGACATGTGTGGGGAGGGTCTGGGGAGGGGAAATCTATTGCTTATTTTGAGGATTTGTAAGTTAAAGTCCAAAAATATTGGTCAACAGAGGAACTATAACCCCCGTTCCTAACACAAAAACTAGGTTTGACCCTGGTGGAACCCATGGTATTTCGAAGTTGTGTGATTTTTTCTACCCTCTTTCCTTGCTATGTGAAGACGAGTACCTCTTATCTTGTTCAAACATCAAACCAAGCCAAACCAAAAATAAAGAAATAGGGAAAGTATATTCCTTTTCCTTTTCCCCTTGGGGTGGGAATCCTTCCGGTGAGGACTCGTCCTCCCTTTTCCACCTGTTCAAAAGAACTCTCATCATATGCTTATTACTCACATATCAAAGGCATCTTACATCAATTGGTGTCTTTTGCATCCAGGAACTTAGAAGGAGAAACCGAGGAGAAAATATGATCCAGAAAGAAGAACCAAACATAAATCTTTCATCCTTTGAGATGCTGGTAGCTGCTTTTTATGGATGGATCACACACACACACACACACACACACATCAAATTTGTCATTATTAGTCTAGATTGTAATATACTTCTATTCCATGAATTTTTCTTCCATATTTCAGGTCACTAAATTGGAACAAGCTCGTCCTATTCCAGTCGATATTTTTGTTGCACAGAAAACTAGAGTTCTAGTTATAACTGGCCCGAATACTGGGGGTAAAACCCTTTACCTAAAGACGATTGGGTTGGCTGCTGTGATGGCAAAATCAGGTTGACTTTGACCTTCACTTAATTTCATTCTCTCTCACCATAGATGTTTTTGCATTTTATGATATGAGTAGGCATCAAAATCCTACAGAATTTGTATCCCTTGCAATTTTGTAACATTGTTTTTGTTTGAAATATTATTGTCAAAGCGAGATGCATCGAGAGCATGTATTTTGAGATAAGATTGTGAAACTACCTAACTGGTTTTTGTTTCTGAAATGCAAAGTAGGGAAGGTTGAAATCTATCAGAAGTAAACTTCTTAACCAAAAGATGCTTAATCATTTTATTACTTTCTCACTATTCAGTTTTATTATCCACCCAGTAGCTCTTGCGTAAAGTCAAATGAACCTAGTCGATGGGTCTAAGTAATCATCAAAATTTAATACTCCTTGTACTATTCATGTCAGATGATGGTCTATTATTCCTTTCGTGGGCATAATTTCTTTCTGATCAAAGCTATTTTATTCTACCACGCTTCTAACTAAATTCTTACCTATTGCAGGTCTTTATGTATTATCTTCTGAACCTGTTAAGATCCCTTGGTTTGATTCCGTATTGGCTGATATTGGTGATGAACAGTCATTGTCACAATCTCTATCTACCTTCTCCGGCCATTTGAAACAAATCAGTGTAAGCTGTGGTCTTACCTATGATCTTAAATCTGACTGGCATAGCATAATCCTGCTATTTGTCCAAAATCTTCTCTCACCTGACTGGATACTTCACGATCCCCAGACATCAGCATTCTAAGACCACTGGTTTGGAGAATCCTTCACTTATTTTGTGAAATACCTCTCTTTCCCATAATTTTTCTTTTAATATCCTTTCCTTTTTCTCTCTCATAATAAAGTCACCTTTTCCCCACAAACTTAAATATGGACAAGGACACGCAATTTACACACTAGACAACTTGGACACCGTGGCAGAATAACAGCACCTCGGTTTTAGGGCCAGCATGGCAATGATGGGCCGAACACAACAGTGGTCGAAATTATCTTTTTTCCCAAAATTAGTCATCTCCTGACATGGCACGCGAACGCGCACTCAGATTTGCTTGAGTATGATCTTCCATGTGCTCAGTCATCATTCAGTTATTATGGTAGCACCTCCAATAAGATTGACTACTTGTGTGATTTGCTTCAGTATCGTCTTTCCTTGTGCTCAGCCATCATTCAGTTAGTAGTATGGTAGCACCTCCAATAAGATTGACTACTAGTGTAATGAATCTTCATACTATTATCTTGTTGAGATCCTCTCTTTTTTTTATCGGGAAAGGAAAGTTTCATGAATCACAAAGATCAAAAGAAACTATTACAGTAGGAAAAGAAATGCATGAGAGAGCTTCGAAGAGTAGCATAAGACCCTCCTAGTGCTGCTACTCACAAGAACTTCACCCAACTCTCACCTTCTCAATTTTTCAGAGAGACAAAAATAAAATAAAAAAACACCCTTGAGCTTAAATGCACTCCCAAGAAATTGTCTGCCCCCAACTGAAGTACTTGAGAATGAATTCCCCGAGAAACTCCTCTCTATCACCTCCTCTTATTCTCCAGTGTCTTGCACTGGTGCCACCTCTGCATCACCAAATCACTCCTCCATACCATCCTCACGACATCTCCATCTTCATCTGTCATGTCAGCCGACACTGCTATGTCCCTCTACCACCACACAACCATCCAACAACACCACCCCTGATAACCCTGAGATCCTTACTGAACATCGTATTGGAAATAGTCTGCAATCTTGTGGGCACTGATTTTGTTGATTTCATATGGCTATATTTTTGTTTGTATATTGCTCTCCACATCAAGTTGCTTATTTGATACCTCTTGCTCTTGTACACCCACTTCAAAAATCGAAACATTCAGCATGTACTGTTATCATGATTCTATGACTGTATCGGCGGGTATGTAATTTGCCTTTTCTATCGAAGTTTTGTAACTTATCGGGTATCTCATAATGTAAGTAGAGTATTCATGTAGCTGGAGAAAGAAGCAGGTCGTTTAAACATATCTCTTAGAACCAGTATGTATTGGCTATTGATTTTTATTCTTCTCCTTTTGGTCAATTTATGGTTTGCCTTTCACTGTGATAGTTTTCACCATCTTAATAAAAGAGGAACTGAGAACTATATCAATCCACCACATTTGCATTTCTTTTATCGCTCCCCATGAATAACCTCATAGAATCATAGTCCATTCTTTTGTCATTATTACTAGCCGTTCTCTCAGAACCTCTCTTTATCTTTACAGGAAATTCTGAAGCACTCAACAAGTAGATCTTTAGTGCTATTAGATGAAGTATGTATCTGAAACTGTACTGTTATTAGTTTGTCATGTTGAATGAAGTTCTATATAAATCTGTCTTTGATGTGGTTGAGCGACAATCGACTCACACTACAGATTTATGTGGTTACATGTTCACTCCCTGCTTAGAAGGAAAACATAATGTTGGTTTCGCTCTGTGCTAGTCAGGTTGGTGCTGGGACAAATCCCCTTGAAGGAGCTGCCCTAGGGATGTCACTGTTGGAATCTTTGGCTGAATCTGGTCCATTATTAACGATAGCTTCAACACATCATGGAGAACTCAAAACCCTAAAATACAGGTTTTTAATAGTTGTATTGAAAATTAAATGATTTTATGAACACGGAGGCTAAATGTTGCTCACTTTGAAAGCACCATTTCATGTGTCTGAAATTATGACTTGACAGCAATGAAGCTTTTGAGAATGCCTGTATGGAGTTTGACGAGGTGAACTTAAAGCCAACATATAGAATTCTCTGGGGAGTACCAGGTTCGTTTGTTCTCCTCGATCATAAGTATTCTTCTGTTTTGGTAGAAATCGATGCTGTCATTTGCTTCTTCTAACTGTTTAAGATGTGTACTTCTTACTCAAAAGAGGCACTTCTCATCTTCTCCTTGTGGTCAGTTTGTTGGTTGCCCTTAGAATATTTAATTTATTGGTTTGTCGTGCGTGTGCAGTTTTTTCCCCTCTTCTTTGGGTACCTTACTGTGGTAGACTCAATGCGCAAAATTTAAGAAGTTCAATGTTTTTGCTTCAGGACGTTCCAATGCAATCAAAATTGCTGAAGGGCTAGGTCTACCCAACGAAATTTTAGGTAATGCTCGTGAACTCTATGGTGCTGGCAGTGCGGAGATTAACGAGGTAAGATTTTGTTGCTTGCATTAATATATCAGATCTGGAGCATTGAGAAAAAATAAAAGATGGAATGGAAGATTTTGGAATTGGGACTTATTTGCATAAGTGTTTTCTCTATGGGGAAAAAAATATGGGAATTAATCCCTAGTGATTTGATTTCCCATTGTCAGACCATCAGTTGTTTTTCCCCCCAAATCATTAGCTGTTAAATAGTTGGCCCAACACAGGATGTCAAGTTATCCAACAGCCTTCCTCACATTGCAACCCATCTTGTGTGGAGAGAAAAACAAGCAACTAAACAGCGTTCAAGTAAACAAGTATTCCACACGGGGCTCGAATGTAAAGGAATATACTGGAACCCATGGTCTTCCAGAACCAAAGCTCTTACGCCACATTATAATTTTGGAGCCGTATAACCCGAAATCTGGCTGTGGCTAGCGTGGCAAGTAGGCTAAGATGGATCAAGCTTAGGTGGCTCAGAAAAGCAATTCGGGACAAGTCTCTTACAAAACTAAATAGGTTATCTTTCTTAGAGTATTGTTGTTCTTCAGCTTGTTTGCAGATAGATAAATGATTCTCTCTTGCTCTTGTAATGGTTTTAGGGAAATATCTTTCATATGCGTTAAATGCTTTGTATGGTTGATGCAGGTCATACTTGAAATGGAAAGGCTTAAGCAGAACTTAGGAAAATATGTTTATGAAGCACAGAATTATCTTAAGTGAGGATCTTTTTTTGCTCTACGTAATTAACTTCTTATTAAGACAATGTCTTGTACTTGTACTACAAGCTGTAACTAGAGACTAAGCACTATCCGGGAGCTCAGATGATGCTCTATCTTGTAATATAATTCTTTTTTGCTGTAGGCTCTCACGAGATCTTCACGAAAATCTGCTTGTGACAAGACAAAAGGTCATGGATCATGGCACTGATCGAAGATACAAGACGAGGCAACAAGTTTCTGCAATGGCATCAATGGCACGTTCTATACTGCACAAAAAAATGCGACAGATTCGTGCATCTGCAACTCGACCTTCCCTGCCTACTGTAGCAAAAAACAGCCAAGATAAACCCAAGATTGACAGCCAGGATGCTCTGACAGAAAGTAGTGAAATCCCTGTTCCAACTACAGCTGCCGATTCCTCGGAGAATGCCAGAAATTCACCACCAGGTATTACTTGTAAAGTTTTCTTGTGATTTTCCATATTAGTCGAGGCTGTTCCCATTGGACAATTTTTCCAAGGCAAGTACCCTTGGATGACTTTTATAGAGAATACGTACACGGCTGTTACAGCTCTTTCTGCCGGAAACATGTCATCCACATCCCAATGACAATACACAGATCCATCACCATGCAGAGATGCTGATCTGGCTTTACAACTTAGCATGGCTCACAAAGCACTACCCAGTAAAACCTTGGTCCAAGGGTTTTCCTGTACTGCAACTAACGACCCCACACAGAGAAATTAGAAATCCACCATTCGTCCCCAACCACTCCTCTCTTGCTTACACAGTTACACATATGGTGATTATCCTTCAAAATCCAGTGCAGATTGCCTACTCCCAAAATCCTCGATTAGTGATATGTCTTATACCCTAGAAGTTAGGGTTTAGTTTTTATTTCTTTCTTCTCCTCCCTCCATGATTCTCTGGCTGTCTGGCAGCGTCGGCAGTTAGGAAAGAACTCTGTCTCAGTGTCTCTCCCCCTCCTCTCTCTCGGAACATTTCCTTTCCTTTTGAATTCTTTTTCCTGTAACCCAGCTAATAACTTATGGTGATTATGCTACAGAATGTTTGGTCTCGGCATTATTCCTTTGTTCCCATACCAATTGATCAACATATTTTCAATCTAAGTTGACTTAGTTTTCCCAATTTCCATTGCAGAGAAGCAGGCTAAAGTGCCCAAGGTGGGTGATACGGTGCACATTTCTTCCTTCAACAAGGAAGCGACTGTCTTAAAAGTGGAGCCATCTAAAGATGAAATATTACTTCGAGTAGGTAATATGAAGTTGAAGTTGAAACTGGCGGATGTGACAACTTGACTCGTAAGAAGGCATTCTCGGTCATCAATCCACCATTATAGGAGTATTCAATTTCCCGCTTCTATACAGCATCTCATTCCCTAATATTTCTTTCACACCAGAACGCATCCTTGCTCTGCATGGGCATCCAATTTTGTCAGGTATTTTTCTCAATCTAGTTTTCACCAATTTGCATCTTACACCATGTAGGAATTCTCCTTTAGGCGTTATATATCGTCTGTGCGTAGCCATACGTACGATTTTCATCCTTAGCTTACTCCAGTACTAGCTAGTCTTTGTTTGTTACTTTGCGAGCAGTGACGATGATATGTTTGACATTGAAAGTTAGTTTCATTTGACTCTCTCTCTCAGCTTTGTACTCTGTACAGGTAGCTTCCTGCAACATGATCACGTTCAAAGTTGTCATCGCCATTCTGTAAGGAGACTTAACAAAGGCACGTAACTGACACAATCATTATAAACTAATACAAGGGTGATTCTTGATCTTTACCATGCAAAAGTAATATAGTGTAAGCCATGACCTGAGTGGTGTTTTCCTACGTCGAAGGTAATGGTAGTAGGATCATCGAAGGCGATGATTCTCTCTCTCTCTCCTTTTTTTTTTGGGTTGTGGGGACTATTGCATTAGTAATACTAGAGGCTCAATGTTAATGATCCTCGTTACTACTCAATTTGTAGATAATTTGTATCGCGTATTCCATTCAATAATTGAAGCGGCAGTATTTTGTTGATCCCTTTCGCTGCAGTGTAAATTCATGGTTTCTGCAAGTAGCTTATTACGTATGAATGCAGGTGCCATTTTGCAAGCTTTTAGATCCTGTAATCTCTGATGATTAGCAGAGTTGCTTAAACCATGTTCATAACCATGCTTCGTAGGTATGCAGAATCACTGAACACCTAGTTTTGCGGATCATAAATTTCGATCCGAAAATAGGGTTTCAGTTTCGACGTTCATTTCATACTAGTACAAGTAATTTCCGTAAGCAATTCAATTCAACTTCAATTGAATCAGAATTGCTCTATGTTTCCATCCTGTGTTTAGCATTTGTTGCTAGTGTCATACATGTGCATTCATCTCCTCATCCTCCTTGCAATGATCCTCGTCCACAACCCATCCGAAATCGAACGTGACATCAAGAAAATAAAGCAAGAAAACCAGAACAACACAGCAAACGAACATGGGAATCGGCCCGAAGATCCAAAGAAACAGAGGGAAAGAGAAGTAGAACGCCCTCAACCCCAACGACCAGAAATAGCTTCCCTTGTTCACCGTCCTCCCAACATACTCCGCCGTCAAATGCAGACTCCGGCGACAATTCTGGCGACAACTATCGGGATTTTCACGGAAAGTCTTTTCCAGCGGCACATTGATGAGAATGCTGGCGTGGCTGTAGTACCTTATCGACTGCACGTTGAGCAAGAATGCTACCAAGAAGCAGACTAATATGGAGAAGAACTTTATTGAGAATCCGAGATCGCTATGGTCTCCGAAGACGAATTTGTCTGGCCGGTTGCCGCCGCCATTAGTCATTAAGACGGCGATGAGGGAGCTGAGCATTATGGCTGTGGAGGCTAAGAGGGTTGATGCCATTATGTTGTTTCTCAGGGTTTGCACTGCCAAAACCCCGGTCTTCGACACGTCCTGTCAAGATGTTTTAGTCCCATATCAATTTCAGGTTTATATCATCAAATAATGCCAAGGACTACAACAATTTGCTATTAAGTCGCCTTTGTTTGACCGGATATGAGTATTGGATTGAATTATTTACGATGATCAAAGTATCCGACTTTAGGTAAGACATTTACAATCAAAATTACACACGCTTTGAAAAAGTAATCTTGCAAAGTTAGGGATACACAATGTCATGTGAGCGTGTGATTATTATTACTCCGACAATTACTTTCATTTTTAGGAAATATAAACATATCATATATAGAAAACACAGAGTACAAGGACACTACCGGTCAAAAAAAAAGAAAGAAAACAAAAAACACGACAAAAAAAAAAGACAATTACTCCTATTAATCAAATGAGATTCTACACTGGGTGAGATTGTATATCTTACTATTAATCCCGTCAAACAAACAAACTTTTAAGACGTGTTAAAAGCTTGGCCGTTGAAAACACTGTAAACGGTTCAGATTTCACACTATAACCCTGTAGTGCACCTCTGCATTACAGAAACCCGAGTAAAAAAAACTTGGCCTAGTAATCTTGAGGTTATACCAACCCATACCAATCCATCCTCATTGGAGTTCGGGATTACAACAATAAAAGGCAATATTACATTATTAACTACATGCTATTTCTATTTGGAAATGAGAGTCTGTGGACCAAATTTATTCTGGATCTAATCGATATCGCAGTAATCTTCAACATTTTTACACCGTACCCGTCACTTTTTTCAGCTACATTTCTCGGGAAAAAATTAGGTAATTAATTTTCACTCTCCTTTCGATAAAATTTTTTTTCATCGGCCACCTTTTTCATAATTGCACTCCTTATTTTGTGATGTGCATTTTCAATAAGGAAATTCACTCATGCATAATCATGTAAATTTAGATATTAGATTTGAAAAAGAGAGCGTGAAAATCACTTTCCCAAAATTAATTTATCTTGAGCATTTGTATGCAAAAGTTGAAAAACTAGATTGAGAGAGAATTGGAGGAGAAAGAGTAGTGAATTTTGGTACGTACCTCCATCATAGCACGAACCCAGAAGCGGCGGTTGATGGCGTTGATGCCAATGACGGTGGTGGAGGGGTGCTTGACAACCCGATACATGAGCCAGATGTGGTAAGCCACCATTAGGAGGAGCCCTGTTGGAACCAGCATGTAATCAAGAACTCGTTTCTCCATTCTTGAGTGATGATCACTTCTAATCGAATCGTTTTGTGATGGATAGTACTATATATATCTCTAAAGAAAACAGAATGTAACCCAAATGATACTCATAAGATGTTCTCTCTCTCTCTCTCCTCTCTCTCTCTCTCTCTCTCTCTCTCGTATACGTAGATGCTCTATATAT
The DNA here is from genome assembly GCA_036023075.1 of Gaultheria prostrata. Taxonomy (NCBI): domain Eukaryota; kingdom Viridiplantae; phylum Streptophyta; class Magnoliopsida; order Ericales; family Ericaceae; genus Gaultheria; species Gaultheria prostrata. Next base: position 14,195 of record JAXBDA010003763.1, on the reverse strand, counting down.
AGAGAACTGATATTCGCATTCCTCAAATTGTTATCAGCGCTAAAAAAAAAGCAGTGCTAATATCAATCCTATATGATCTTGATTTTGGCACTCCAGAAATAATTTGGAGAGTGTCAATATCAATTATATATGTGTGTCTGCAAAAAGTTCATAAAGGACTTGAGTTCCCGTAGTTACCCAAGTCACTATACACTGTAGAGACCTCAATGGTGGACCCTCTAAAAACTTCTTTGGGATCGGAACCAATCATTTTTTTTAAGAATATTGAGCACATCATGAGTTCAAAAAATTATGATTATCGGAGATTGGTAGACACACAATTGAGACAAATTTTTCTTGCAGTGTATTCTCCAAATGATATTGGTCATTCATATAAATGGTATCCGATCATATGGCGACCAGTATCCAATTAATTTAATTTTTTGCATGAATGATCTATTCAACATTTCCGACAACTTGAACGGTTCAAATCTTAAATACAAATTATAATTAACCCACAATTGAAATCACACGGTGATGAAATGTCTTCGATCATTACGAGTACTTCAAATCCCGGTGAAAAAGGCTTAAAAGATGAACTACGAGAAACATGTGGGGAGATAAAAAAAAGGGTGAGAAGAGTAGGAGTCCAAGTGTTATACGATACGGGTGGGTGTTTGTGCCTTTGTTTGACTTATTAAAAACAGGAAGGAGTTAATGCGGAACAGAAAACAGAGTGTCCAATTGTTGATAATTTCACGGACCGATCATAATTGCCTCCACACGTTCTCTTCTTCTTCTTTTTCCGTCCAATAATCAAGTCTGCCGAGTTTACGAGCACCTCGATTATTTTTGTATTTTGAAGTTACGATCAGACAAATCTCCAATTACACGAATATTTTTTAATGGGACCTTCATTTTTGGAGATTGGAAATGTATATTCTAGATTGAGCTTGTGACTCTCTACATCTAGAACGAGTTTTCAGTGCCGAGCGGATACCACGTGGTACCCGCGCGAGCATATTCGGCCGTCCATTTCGGTTTTGGATGGTCCTGATTTGGAGAGAGAAACAGTAGAGAGAAAGGGGAGAGGGAGGAGGTGAAAGAGGGTTTCGATCTGGGCTGTCCAATACTCTTTTGGACGGCCCGAATGCAGCACAAGCCTACATGGTATCCATTCGGCACCCAAATTTTTTTCCTGCTTCTAGTGTGGTCATGCGCCAGTGCAAAGAAGGTTTGGGATTCGAATCGATGCAATTTAACTTGCTAATCAACTGACGCTATACATGATAAAGATCATTTTTGTTCTACAAGACTAAAACTTGTGCATCCAAGTATGAGCGATTATTCAGTAAGAGATTCTCTCCCTCCAATGACCAAATCAAATCGAGCCTTATGTCCCAATTAGTTGGGGTCGACAGGTGCTCCCGTCAAATCAAATAAGTATTTATTTTTTCTGAACAACGAGAAACCATCAGATCAGATATTTGTGTGGTGAAAATAACCCCTCAAGCAGTGTCCCAAGAGGACCGAAGGATTTTCAACTTCCAAATTATACTACATCACATCTGTTTACTTAGCAAGGCCATGAATTGGAATTCACACGCGGACAGAGGCGGAAATGCCATGCACCACAAAAGGCCCAAAAAAACAGGAACTTTGCTGGTGAAGAATTTGGGTGGTCACGTGGTGTTATTCGTTACGCATTCTGACCGTTCAAAAATATTTTGGATGGTCCGGACTGTTCCTTGGAAGAGTTTATGCCAAATCCGTATCATTAGTTATTGAAATAGACAGCGAACGTTACGGGTACCACTTGGTAACCTGCACTGCACGCACCCAATTTCTTCACACTTTCCTGTGACTATTGAATAGTGTTATTGTCTTTGTGGTTGGGTAATTATTAGGCAGGTAGAGGAGTCCAAATTTGCTTACGAAAAGCAACAAAAGTGCGATAGTGACTAGATTTTGTGCCTAGGGCTTGTTTAATACTGTAATTAGTAATGTGTTACACACACAGCTTGGACATCAACGGCTTGCATGTGCACCCATCAAGGGCTAAGGGTTAGGCCCAATTTTAATAGGACTTTCTAGAGTCCTATGATTTTGTTCCACTTTTTCTAACTTATGGGCATATTTGGTTTTTGTGAATTGATGCATGTAAAGAGAATGACAAGTTTTGTAAAGCGTGAAAAACCAAATAAGTCACAAACTGGAACAATTCATATAGTCGCTTTAAAATTGGATCTTTTTATCACGCGAAACAAATCCATGTTTCGTTCTCTCAATATTTCCCTCGACGCAGCCTCTCCTCTCTTATTATCGGTGAAACCATCGAACCAGTCCACTTGAACTGGAAAGCTCAAGGTGATTGTCGATCGAGTTGATTTTTTTTTTGGGTATGGAATGCAAGGATATTAATATATATTAGCTGAGTAATTTATAAAAAAATATATATTTGAAGTTGAAATTTTCTTCATTATAATTTGGACTCTTTGTCATTCGATATACATCAGTGGCGGATTAGCGGGAGAGTTAGTGAGTTAGTTTGGAGAGGGTTTAGAAGTTATCCATAGTCCTAAACCCCAAACGCCTCTGCTGAGGCTTGAACCTGCAGGTCTCGCTTGTGGGAGAACCAGGAGATAACCGGTAGGCTACAAGCCCTTGGTTACAAAATCTCATATCTAAACATCAAAAACTTTATATATTTTGAACCACAAAAATTCGTAACTAACACCAAAAAAACTCAATAAGTTTTGCGCTGTCAGTTTTTTATCTTACCGACTTTTTGAACCACAACTTATAAATTGAATTAGAAAAATTCATATATTAGACCACAAAAATTTGTAAAATTAAACGCAAAAATTCATATCAATTTGACCACATAATCATAACACCCACAAAGATTCAAAAAATGAGCCACAAATGTTTGTAAAGTAAACTACCACAAACTTCACTCTAATCGTTTTCTTGCATTTGGAATTCAGGTAAAATACAGAACGAATGCAACAACAAACCCACTTTCAAACCGTCAGGGAGGTTTGATGCAATTGCAGGGTGAGAATATGGTATATTAATGGCAGCACTGGACTCAAAGGTCAAACTGGTTTTTGTCATGTTTTTACTCAAGAACAAACCCACTTTCAAGAGAAGAATTTGGATGTGTGTAGGGTACCACGTGATTTCTGACAAGGTATCCGTAACCTTATTATAGTCGTCCATTTCAGTAATCAATGATGCAGATTTTAAATAAACTCTTTCAGGGAAGAGCTTATTTAAAACCCGGACTGTCGAAATATTTTGGACGGTCGGGACATGCGCTGCGTACCACCACGTGGTACCTACACGCACCCAAATTCTTCTCCACTTTCAAAGGCATAAATTTGTACCGCCTGAGAAACTTGAATTCTAGTAAATCACTTGTCAATTCTGGGGATAGTTGGTGGTGAGCACTCCCTAAAAGGTTTGTATCATGCGCACCACAAAAGAACACAATTTTTACTGTCTTACGAACACAAATTTGTAGTTCGACTCTTACCAAAAGCAAATTTATTTGGGCCCTCTCCCTGAACAAAAACTTCAGCAAAATAGTTGTGAAAGTGGGTTCTGATTTACGGTGCGATCACGCGACCAAAGGTTGCAGTTGGTGAATTCAGTTTTGGAAAACCCAAAACACAGAAATGTCTAAGAATTAACCGGTCAAAAAGAAAGACAAAAGAGCACGAATATGGTCCACTATTTTGGTTCGCAGAAAGAAACTTTGATACAAACAGCACATGGAAGCATTATCTTTTGATATTAAGGCTAAACCAATTAGGGTCAATAGTTCCACAACATAAAAATAGCTTTGTAAAGTGGAAAAATTCTCGTGCTATGGTATATAATGGGTTAGTAACTTTATAAATTTATACTTTTTGTGACCTCATGTATTTGACCATTCTTCTTCACTTCATTAATTTTTAAAATTTTCTTTTTTTGGTGAATTTCTTCACTTTTTATGAGAATCCATATAGCACCACAACTGATTGAGGCCCAATGGAAACATCAGATTTTAAAGCCCAATGCAAGTGCTGTTTGAGGTTTCTCTTCTTTTTCTTTTTCTTTTTCTTTTTTTGAAGATGTTGTTCAGCTTTCCCAAGTCCATGTGAACAAGGAGAAATATATACATTTGAACAAACTCTCACACGGGTATGCGAACACTATCCACTGTTGCGTTCGGGCAGTCTATATACTCATGTGAGAGTTTGTTGAATATATGCGTGTTTGCAGCAAAATTGTATGAACAACTCTTTGAATATATCATATATGCGTGTTTGCAGCAAAATTGTATGAATAACTCTCTGACGGATTTCAAACTAACTCGTGGCCCGACACGATGCCAAGAGCGGCACTAAATGAAAGAGGAAAAGAGCCATTGCAAATTTACAAAATCTAAAAGAAATTAGTACCAAAAGAGATGAAACTTGTGAAAAAAATGTCTCATAGAAGGCAAACGGGTATAACAATCTTCACCTGAAATTCTAAGTCTAGCACAAAATGAAAAGTAGGCCACCACCATGCAGACGATCAGTGTTCCAAAGTTCTAATCTTCACAAGCGAATTCTGCATCTGCTGGTTGAGTTCAGGTGTGATGCTACCTCCTACAACAAGCTTGTAGTGCTCAAATTTCAACTCATCACACTTCAAAGCTGCAATTTTGCAGGCCTTGATATTTCCTAAATATAATAGAAATCAGATGTTAGAAAAACTAGGCGCCACAATCGTTCACGGAGAAGACATGTTCTTTATCAGAATCATTATGCAAATCCTTTTTCTCACTTTTTCAAAAACTTGCCATGCTTCTCAGCATTTAAGTTTCGTAAATTTAAACATAGTCATAACCAGTATCAGTTTGGAGTCCACGAAATGCAACATATGAATCAGGTTTAACACCAGTCAGGAAGTAATGATGTAGGGAAGCAAGAATTCCATCCCGGACCAAATGATGAGGTCCCCGTTCCACAGTAGAAAGAACATATGTACAACGACTGAATATTTTGACTTCCCATGTTTTTTAACACATGGAAAATTTGGAAGCCATAAATCCATATTTCTTTTATGTTACATAATACATTGGTCAATTTATGCGTCAATGTATGTCTTTTACAAGTCTAGTGAGTTTATATTGGTGAGTCATTCAAGTTTCTAATTCCGCAACAGTTTCACTTACCACTAAGATCCAACAGGTTGAAAAGCACCTGGCAGTTTCCTATACTCCTAACCATGGTTGTCGCGGACCAAACTTTTTGATACTCCTCCCTTGAAGCTCTGATGATGCATACCTTTGTAATTGGATTCACGTACTTGACTGTCCAAAATCACTTTGTCAAACTTAATGAACGGGAACCACACATAAACCTTGGCATTTTACGAACAGTTGAAAAAAGTCAATGTCACAACCGATAAATAGATAAATAAGCAAAAGATGTTGAACTCACTTTGAAATGATCCCAGTGATGAAGCTAGACCACACTCCCCAAAATTTTCAAGAAGGCTGTCTTTGATTGCTTTTGACAAATTAAATTGGGTAATAATGATGGGATCAACAGCTGAAAGATCTCTATTAGGATCCAGAAAAACCTCCATCACCATATACCTATTTTTGAATCCCACCATTTTTGTTTACTTTTGGAGTTACAGCCTGTACATTAGATTAGAGTCAGATTAGAGTCATTAGACTATGGAGCATGAATCGGGGCTTACATCTCCAATAACATATTCAATGATTATTAAGATAAAGGATACAAAATACGCTTGCAGAAACGCACCCCAGAAATGAAATGACCCATCGAAAGAGGCCAGAAATGAAATGAACATAGCCGTGAAATAGCAGCGGTACAAATGAGGGAGGCAAACGAATTCACTGTTACTCTATTCTAGATGACTTCACATGCAGACTGATTTAAACATCGTAAACTAATCTATCTCCGTGATAAGATTGAATATTAAGAAATTAGATGATGACTCAAACAAGATAACAAAGGCTGCAAAGGGACCAACAAATTATACTACGAAAGCATTCCACTTTTAAAACCAAATTCACAAAGAAGAAAATCTAGATGTCAAACATGAATCATACTATATCATGGCACTAAGAAGAGTTTGCTGAAAGGATCAGAAGATGAATAAGCAAGCCCTATCACAGTAGACCCATGTCACCATAATCATAAACTAGTTAATTCGGGCACTTCAATTTTGGAACCCTGAAGCTCAAATAAGAATCAAAACTGGGAGGTTCCAGCCAAGCTAAAATTTGCAAATTGGGAGTTTCCATTACTGTGTCGACAAGAGTTTTAGTAGCAAGTTTTCTGGTGCGTTTATCACAACAAAAGGGCTTCCTAGCTAAACTTTAGAAGGTAGAGGACGACTTTAAAAAAGTTCTGTTGGTGCAGCCAAATTAAGACCAAAACACTCCTTACTTCCAGAAACATAACGAAATCTTATGCAATAAAATGCATGAGTAGCCCTCTTCACATAGCAGAATGACGCAAAAAGATTCATCAGCAGACACAGTTGATTGTGCAGAAACAGCTTTGCTACTTTCCACACAACTCACACGCACTCTTGCACACACACTCGTGTGTTTTGTGGGGTGTTGATGCATTGTTCATGTGGATCAATATATTTTACTGGTTCTCTTTACCAAAAAACAAATATTGAGCCCAATGGCGTAGCCAGGAATAAGGACTACTGGGGGCACAACGAAACCACAAGCTATAAAAAATACAAACAAAACTATCATAGTCCTAAACAAAAGTTACTAAAGTTAGGCTTTACAATATACCACGACGAGTTTTCATGTTTTGAAAGATTTGCATGATATTTTCATTGTCAATGCTTTCAGATACGCCTTTCTATATCTATGCAATCATGCTATCACTCGTCATTGATCACCCATTCGGTTGCACCACTGATTCTTCACATAATTCATAGCTGAAAACGACCTTTCAACTGTAGCAGTTGCAACCGATAAAGTTAATGCCAAAACTAAAAGCAAGTAAACCAATGGATAAACTAGGGGTCTTCCAATTTCCACTATTTTCTGTGCAAGATCACCAATTCCATGTAAACTTGAGAACTCAACGCTAGTGTGCATACCAACAATCTAATTATCAAGTTGATCGTCAAGTATCACGAGCTCCATTGAAGAAAAATCTTCCCGATACAATTTAGCCATGTGGATCAATCAATAGACATATTTCCTTAACTTGCCCTAATTTTTCTGGTAAGAGAGGAAGAAACAAGTTGAAGAAAGAGTAAAGGAGTGAACCCACGTTACCCAAGCTCCGGCGTCCGACGAGCTCCGGCCGTCCGTCGTACAGCTTGGTTGTCACTTGTCCGACAAGCTCCTCGCCGTCCGTCGTACGGCTTGGTTCGTTTTCCAGAAGAACAAACACAGTATGAACAGCGGCAGGGGAGATCTAGAAGCGTTGAAACCGGTTATTATAGCTTTGATTCAGTATATTCAAACCTAATTTAAGAAACATAAATTCTTTCAGATCAAGTACTAATTTATTTTCAATTAATATGAAATATTTACATGATTTTTATTTTTATGTGTTCTACAATATGAATGTCTCAGATTATTAAAATATCGATGGATAGAAAGCGTACTTAAAGCTCTCTCTAATAGTTATTGATATGGAAGAAGATATGATTCAATGTATTCAAATTCATTTTAAGAAATAGAAATTCATTTAGATTAAATACTAGTATGTAATTTATTTACTAGATATTCATACATCATATTTTTGATAATAATATCTACAAGAAGAATGTCTCGGATTCATTAAATAATGGCCGATATTGGTAGAAATCCTCGTTGTAGTACCCAAGAGTTCTTAGAATGTTACTATTTTCGAACGTCGCCGTTTTAGGGGTTATGCCGTAGGTTCAACCTGCGGCATGACGTGGAAAATATGTTTTAATAAAAAAACCTCTTTAATTTCTTTTCCTTCCACAGCATTTTCCCCCTTTGTTTCTTCAGTCAGAGAGAGAGAGAAGAGAAGAGAAGAGAAGAGCAACTACGAACTTCACCGCCGCCGCCTCGACCACCGCCGAACGCCACCACTTCCGTACGACGATGTCGTTGAACACCACCAGGCAGCCTTTGTACGACGAACGTCGAAATAACCTGACTCCATTTTTTGGGACAGAGCTAAATCAGCCCTACCACACCAGGTGTTTGGTGTCATTCCTCAAAGAGACTGGTACTGGATTTTTCTGTGATACTTTTCTAGCTAAAATTTCTTTTTGAGTGATTGCTTGCTTTTGACAGGAAGTCATGAGTGTTTTCAGTGATCTCCAATTAATTCTCTTGTTGCAGTGACTTTAAAGATCTATTTGATTGGTAAAACTTCATCGAGATGCTCAAGGATGACATCCATATTGTTGAGACACCTTCTAGATATGATGGAACTGAGCCTTTCAGAAAGACACCAATATCTTGGTCCAAGTTTAATACGAATAATGATTCTCTTTGTTATCATCTCAACAGTATTGGTTGCTTCACCTGAGTACATGGTGTGCCAGAGATCACTTTCTATGAGTTATATTCATTCATGTATATAACCAGATCACTAGAAAACTTTGGCAATGCAATCAATCTCTGGTCATTCTCCTGTCATTTGAAGTGAGTTGGCATGTCTTGCATGGCATTAAGCCAATTTAACATCTCTCAAATGGAGTCGAGACAGAGTGTGTTAGCTACTGTTCTATGGCATTCTTGGCACCTTATGTCCTAGCAAATGAAGTCAAGATGATGAGCTTCTTAGGATGCGATATGAGGTCACCCATTGAAAGGAAAAGATATTGAAGGCTCAGATATAAGGAAGCTAGGTGGTTGTCCTTTGACTCTACGGAGACTTCTCTTTTGCTCAAAGGGCTTGGGTTGACATCCAAGAATAGGATTTATTTAGTGGCCGGTGAAGGTAATGGGAATGGAAGTACTCCCTTGTAGTATCTCATGGACGACTTCCCAAATATATTACTAATTCTTTCTACTCTGTTGAAAGAACAAGAACTAAAACAGTATTGGAATCACCAGAACTTGCTACCTGGTCTGGACTATGCCGTTGCCCCTGAGAATGATTATTTTTCCTATGATGCAAAGGCTGTTCAAGGTCATAGGCGCTTTGAGGACTTAAAGACAACTATTAGTCTAGAGAGGTAATTTCTAATCATCCACTGGCTATTGTTTGGCTGCACGATAACCTTTTCTTTTGCTTCATGATGATTTTCATATAGCATTTTCTATTGATACTTATGTGCAGTTCTTGGGGGGTTTTGCCCATCCTAGTTGATTAGTGATTTCTGATAGAGTAGGCATATGAGCATCCCTTATGCTTTATACCGTGTACATGGTTTTGGCATTTGCTTTGCCTTGCCCACTTGGATTATTCCCCTCACTCATAAAGTGTGGAAAAAACGCTATCGTTCACCTCTTTGGGTTGGTTGTTGTCAGTTAATGTAGTACCCACCCGAATTAGGTTTATGTTTCTATTTCCTGCTGTAGATTTTCCAATCCTGTGTCCAAGGGTCGTGTAATTAATTTTTCTTTTAATGCAGAATGATTTTGCTAAACTTGTTGATGAACTGGATGATGGGAAAAAACTCTCTCTAGTTCCGACGTGAAGAAGCCTCGCAAAGACAGAAATAGAGCTCCATGCATTCCGGGTTGTATTTGCAAGCGGTAAGAATAGGCGCTTACACAGTTAATGCTAATTGATAACATTACAAGTTCGGCTGCAAGAGGGATTTCAGGTTTGTTTTCTTAGCGTCAGCCATAATACTGAAGAGATCAGTCCTTCAGTTAGCAGAGGTGGTTGGTTCAGAGCGACACATCTGTCGCGTTCTTTGGAACCAGTAAAGTGAGACTATTATACTCTGGTAGCCTTTAAAAGGTAGATTATCCACAAGACTTTGGTGAAATGGGGGGTTATAAGGATCGGTGATTATGTTCTCTTCTATGGAGGGTTGGAGTCTCACAGTCACTTGTTCTTTGGGTGTTCTTTACTTAGCTATTGTGTTGTAGGTTTGCTAACCAGATATAATATATCTAGGCAGCCTATGACTCTGTCAAATGCTGTGTATTATTAAGAACTGTTCAAAATTCCAAGTGAGCATTCCTTAAATACGAACTTTGCCTGGCAGCCACTGTTTACAATCTATGGATGGAGAGAACTTCTAGAATTTTTAGGAGACAGGGCATGGATACTGCAAGGATTAACTCCAATATTTTCACAGATATGAGGATCTGTTTGTGTTCCTCGAGAAATTTTTCAGAAGATAACAAGAGGATTTAGAGAGAATGGGGCCTCGGAAGGCTTTTGAGTAGGAATTGTATAGCGTGTTGCTTTGTTTCCTTTTTGGAATAGGAGATGTCTCATCTATTTTTTTCCTTTTTGTCTGTTTTGCTCTGGGCTGTAGCTGTGCTCCCCTTGTTTAGTTGGATTTTGTCCCTCTTGTTTGTTTCGTTGGTGCTTAATGGAAAGCAACTTTTCATTAAAAAAATTACAATAAGACTAGATTATGTTGCAGAAGGTTACAGTATATATTGCTCTTGAAAGTGAGAATGCATGAGGAAGGTGTTTGCGCCGGGCCCTTTTCCCACAGAACCATGCCCAAAAATTGAGGTAAGAAATTTATGATAAAGTGCAAATGATTAACGGACGTGGAGCCAATACTAGGAATCTTAATTTTTATTCAGAATACCAACAATACGTTCATTAATTCATGGTACATGTATCGAAGCTGCTTTTGAATTCAATGTTGTAATGCAAGACGTGTCCGTGTTATGCTATTTTTCATGTAAAATGGGGTAGATGGGCGAACGGTGAGCTTTTTTCTTGTTTTTTGGGTTCTGAGGAAAAGGAGTAACTTCATAATGTAATCAGAGTACAAAACATGCCAGAGTAAAAGCAATACAACAATATGAAAGCACCGTTTTCGTAGATGAACAGAGAAATTTGAAATGGCAACACTAGCTGAAACTGGCTTTGGAGTCAAACTTGGGTTGCCCACAAAACGGCACCGTTTGACGGTGCGGCATGGTGCGGTGCAGAGAATGCAAAGCAGGTACCCGGCTTCCGAGTGATACAGGGCTGGCTTCCAATATTGAGGAGAAAGGGTTTTGTATATGCACGTTTTTAAGAGTTTGAAACAGCAGTTGCCTAGATATGATTCCCTCGCGAGCCCCTCCTTATGTTCAAGTTCTCTCTCATGGGACTTTCTTATACATCATCGGTTTTGGGAATTTTTTATAAATAACTCGGGTTTACAAGGCAGCTCACAAACACCTCGACTAATGATTGGGGATTGGATCAATTTTTTTTTTTTGTTGCTCTCTCAGGTATTCCGGCCAACTTACGCGCAACTCAACTAATTTGAGGGATCAATCCCACTGTCCACTAACGATGAGCCTAATTAATTCTGCGGCAGAGCTCCATATGGACTGCCCAGAGGAGTTTTATGGGTGAGAAAGAAAGTTGATACAGTTAAAAGATGATATGAGGGCTTTTATGAGAAAAGCTGGGGGAAGTCATAGTCGTACACACTCATCCTTTGTAATTCAGTAGTGTAAAAACCATTGAATATACTACTATGGATCAATGATGCCCCCTTCAAGTTCAACTAATCATTTCTATTAACTGGAGGTTCCAATTTTCTGAAACAAGAAAATTTACAGCAAAAATTGCCAGACGTATTTTGGAAGGAAAATTTACGCTGAGCTTGTCAGCGGTGATGGATGGTACCTGGCCGGCGACCATAAAGGCGACGGCGGGAGGAAAGAAAAGTTCCGTGACGGCAGCAGAGATCGCGCATGAAAATTACCCGGGGCAGAGTATGAACTGGAATCGCCATTGTATTGACCTGGCCCGACGCCGTCTTTGAAAAAATGGGATGTTGTCAACTGCAGAAGTTTCGAAACTTCAATTTAGATATAGTTGAATTGATGCAAATTTTTCCCCAGAAGTATCATCCAGACCTACCAAATGCACCATTCAACCTTGGGGTCATCAATATTTTGGCTACTATGGTCTTGAGAAACATGGGTTAGACGTTGATGCACAAAAAAAGAGTATAAAGTGGTAGCAGAACACCTCGGCAGGAACCTTCTGAATTAGGAACCATACTCTTGTTCTTAGGTCTCTCGCCATTAACGTCCTTTTCATTTTTTGCTCAACCAAACTGGGACTATGCAATGCTTAGCTCAAAACCAGGTGGTCTTTGGTTGCATACCCTGTATCAACCTCTTTGTGGTTGAAAGAGAAAATGTTTTTTTCCTCTTCCAAATGAGCTCTAACCCTTGATATCAAATTATGATCAGATAAAGACCAGGAAAGATGCAACAGCAATGGCCATAGTAGGAGTGGGAAAAAAAAAATAAAGAGCATAAAATCTTCACAGTTAACCACTATTTGTATAAATAAAAGAAAAAACATCAAGCTTTAGAACAGCAGTACCATGAGATGCTTACAGAACAGACAACATAGATATATGCTTAAATAGTACTCCAAGGAATTGGCTCAAGGAGAGAGAGAGGAGTGAGGTCGTTTCAGACGGTTCGAATGATCCACTCCTTCGGTGTCTGTTGGTGTGTCTTTGTTTACAATTGGCTCAAGGAATACCACAGTCGATGTGTTTCCCATCGATTTAGAAGTGTCTACAAAAGTTTGCAAGTCCTCATCGCAAGCTATTTTATTCCCCATAACACGATAAGCTTCAGCCTCCAGGCGCAGCCTTTTAGCCACTTCTTGCTGCAAGTCTCCTAGTCTACACGGCAAAGAGAGGTTAAACTTTATGATAGGATAATTTGGATGTTTTGCCTTGATGGTCACCTTCTCTGCATCTTGGAACCCTGGCCTTGTGATAGCAACGCTATCTGAGGATTGCTCAGAACCTAGATCAGATTTCAGACTGGGAAAAATTTTACAAGCTTGGATCATTTCAGAGAGACGAATTTTCTGACCATTCCGAATATAGATAACTTCAACAGGTAATATTTCCCCCAGTTCTTGGCCTGAAGCAAACCTAAAAGTTGTAAATTTTTCCAGCATTGTTCCCAATATACAGCTCAATTTGGTCAATATGTCCTCATAGTCTTTGTTGCTCGCGGATGAAAAGAACTCGAGTACATAAATGTCATCTTTGGTGCAACTGCTCTGCAAGCACACTCTGAACCAACCACTGAATTTGCACTCTCGTGCAAAGGGCACTAAGGGGTACTCATCTACGCTGAATTGGGTTATGTCCGAGCAGCATCACACGTAAGAATATGAAGGTGCAATCCCGGCAACCCAGCTCTTTCTTAAGTGACGGCATCCACTGGCACTTACGAATTTCGAAGTGGAGGGACTTCTCCTTACATCCATAAAGCACGGTGCGTGCTGTAAACCGTTGCAAGCCCTACAAGGGACCCATGTCATAGCCAATTCTAGCTCATTCATTAGGCACACCGACCTCAACACCGCCTCGAGTTCTTGGAGGGCAGGGAAAAATTCTTTTTCTCTTTCTTTCTCTCCCATTAACTGTTTGAAAATATTTTCACGTCAGGATACTTGTGTTAAACTACTTACAGTAATCATACAAGGGGAAAAAAAAATCAAATTTAACATTGCATCAGGGTTTGCCACTCACTTGGATTTCACAGTTTTTATATCCATCAATACATCGCAGACCAAACACCTGCAGGGGAATGGAAATATGCAACTCAGAAATCTTGAAACTACTGGAACACAGTATCTGAAATAACATGCCCAATATATACTAGTAGGGTAAGAGCAAACTAAAATAAATGTACGTCCACATATTAGACATGAAAATTGGACCCGTTCAATTTCTTTTACCAACAGGAGACCATCCAGATCCTTTCAGGCTTTCACATGTACCAGATGTCCCAAAATACTGACTCCAATTTGAAAATTTTTAAAAACTTGTTTAGCCATTCATTTATAACTCTCATAAATTAGTAGTAGTTTAAATGCTAAAATCTCTAAGAAGTGGTGAAAATTTAAGGGTAATTTATCGAAATGGTCCCTCTAGTTTCACTACAGTCTCGATTTCGTCCCTCTAGTTTCAATTTCACTCTAACGAACCCTGTAGTTTCAATTTTGGTCGATTTGAGTACAATTGATAACGGCCGTTAGGTTAAAGATAACGGAAATCGCAATTTGGGG